>JAQGAZ010001544.1:0-27689 GCA_034692225.1 Polydesmus complanatus
TTTTTTTCCATTTTTAATTAAAAACCTGCATTTTTTATCAAAATTACATCTTGCGTTATTTCTGAGACACCCTTTACTTACAAATTAGAGTTGTGTATTCCGATTTGTTCCTATCAAAACTTGGAAGTTCGCAAGCCTCGTTCGGATACCTGGTTAACGTACCTAAATTATCCAGAAAAAAAAAATTAAATTTAAATCTAAAGAAAAAAAATAAAAAAAAAAAAGGAAAAAAAAAAAAGAGAGAGGGATAATTGATGAAGAAACGAGTTAAATTAATCATTTTGATGAGAGAAAGTAGTCTGGGAAAAGTGATTTAAAAGCCAAAGAGGTAGTAAAATGTGCGAGTGGGAGGAGAAGTTAAACAAAGTAAATGGGAGAGTAAATCATCCATTAAGCAAAGAATTAAGTTCGAGGAAGGTTAAGGACAAGGAAGACGAAGAAGAAGACGGGAAGATTAATCGACTTACCGGTCTGTAATTCGATCACGTGATTGCCTCTCTTCACGAAATGCATACACGAGTATCCGCTAGTACTAAATGAGAAGAAAAGAAAAAAAAAAAAGTCAATTGCCAATCAATTCCGGCTCATTAAGAGAAAGGAGGCTAGAGCTCGATGTCTTACCAGCCCATAATGACGCGAGTGACGAAGGTAGCCATCACCTTGCCGTCACTTCCAGCTCCCGGTCCAGCGTGATGAGTATGATGGTGGTGGTGATGGTGACTCAGGTGGACCTCTTCCAAACACCACACTTGAGACTCCTGAGCGTTTTCCGGTTCCGCTTCGATCACGAACGAGTGGTTGGACTTTTTGCTGAACACGTAGGTCTTCAGGCCGTCCAGCCGATGCCATTTGTGCGACTGCGTGGCCCAAAAGGGGAAATGACAATTGGACGGCGGGTAACTGGCTACAAAATTAAAGAAAAAACAAGAATATTAGAATAAATAAATACAGTAAATAAAAAACAATTTAATAAAAAAATAACCGAATTTGCATTTTATTCTATTTAAATTCTATTTTTAATAGTACAGTATTCATATCTTAATCTCATAGTGATGAGCGCAATGTTAATTTACTCACACACGATATGACGAGCAGAGATCAGTGTAAAACGAGATTAACACACAGAATTTAGTTTTTTTTAAAAAAATCCGAACACACCCTGTACATTGCGCACCATAAAAAAAAAAAATAGCGCATATGTTACGGTAGTAAGTAAGTAAACCGAAAACAAAACAGCATTTTACAAGATTGATTTTGAAATATGTCACTGCAAACAAGAATCTTCTTCTACTCCCCCATTGATCTCGCTCGTGCGTTCACGTGCATTAAAATAAAATAGAAAATTGGGATCTAAAACGAGCTATAAAACAATATGAAAACGATAAAGGGGATTTAAGGAGATGTAAGTCGTCTTTATGTAAATGTAGCCTCCTCCTCGCTCACTCACTCGATTCTAGATTACCTAACTTCGACATTCCCACCAACCCGGGAGTGTAGGCAGCAGAAAAAAAGAGAGAATAATATACGTGTAGAGAGAGAGAGAGAGAGAAATATGAAGACGTAGGTGTGGGTGGGGATAAAAACACCTCGGGTCTTATTCTCCTATTAATCAAATCATCTTACAGGGTGATCAACAAATCTTTACCGCTCCATTCCCGCATAATCCGCCATCTACCTCAACGTTTAATCATACGGTAACGCGCAGCCGTTTTTCTTGCACTTCATCTATCGATTTGTTAATACAAATTACGATGTAAAAAAAATCCCCATGTCAAAATTTTTTTTCAAGTTCTTTTTTTTTAAATGTAAATTTATAAACAAAAAACTAGCTTTGTTTTTTTTTTTTTTTTTCGAAGAAAAGTTAATTAGTCTGGAAAATCAGTTTTTTTTTTCTCTTCTGCTTTCATACTTAATAAATATAATAGAAAATTCTGTCATTCATATTTTTTTTTTACATTGTATAATTATGTACTATTTTTAAATAATTTATTTTATAAATATAAAACTGCGCTCACTGTGAAACCAAAGCAAAAATAAAACCAGATTAAATGAGAAAATCCGCTATTGGTATTAATAATTATTTTTGCACATTCTGTATAAATGCTAATGGAAAGGAAATAATTTGGGGCGCCATGCATTAAACCTATTATAAGACAAATGATGTATAAAGATGGAAGAAAAGGAAATGGTCATCATAGTTTTAAATTAGTAAAAAAACAATGTCGTAAGATTGAGAGCAGGAAGAGAGAAAAAGAAGCTGAATCGGTGTAATTTCTCCCTCCAACAACAACAACCAGCGCCTTTTATTCTTCTTCGTCAATAATTTCCAGTCACGTTTTGCAATAGCATCCCTGATGATGATTCAATTATAATATGATTGTATACTATGAAGTTCCGGCAGTTTGTTTAGAACCAAAATTTTGCTCCCCCCACCCCAACCTCCCTCAACAACCGCATTCTTATTCCCTCCCTAAAAAAAAGATGGGTGTAAAGCTTTAGCTTTCTATCGGAGATATTAATTTCATCCGGGTTGTCATGGCAACCGAGAAGAAGATCCACACATTCGCCTGCCTGATCTCGCATATTTTTCTCGGCTAACAATTTTTTAGATTTAAGACAAAAACCGACAATATTTTCTCCCGCGATAAACATAAAAAAAAAATAATCTTAATACATGTACAGTGTGCAGCAAAATGTCGATTTAACTGCATGGAATTGCATCTCTTCCACGATAACAATGTACCGGAAAATTTGCAAATGTTCTAGAAGACTTGATGAATTTAAACTATAGAGAGTTCCATAATAAATACCGTAATATTATGAATGACGTCCATTAGGATTTTTCGGAACGTTACAAACAAAACTTCGAAATTCGTTATAACAACATTTCATCGTAAAATTAGTAAACAAAAAAAGATAAATAAATAAAAAAATAAATATTTTTTTTTAGAAGATATAAAAAAAATGAGAGAGAAAAACAAAAACATCCAAAGCTGAGATTTCCGTTATTTTAGCGCGTGTGCGTGCGTGCTCGCTTGTTTCATTTTTTTTTTTTGGTTGCGAAGTGTTGTTATTATCTCTTCCCATTCGTATACACGTATTAAGACTCCTCACTCCCACCCCCTACAACCCCCTCAGCCCTTGGAAAGTAGGGGGTAATTGCGTCTAATCCTTTTTTTGCCCTGTCATCTTCGGCGTCGACTAAAGATTTATTTATAAACACAACGGCGCAACCGCTGAAAAAATATAATATTAATAGTAAAAAAAAAAAAAAAAACTCAACCAAAAATGGGCGAAAAGAAATAGCAAAAAAAAAAAAAAACGAGGGCTTAATACAAGCGCTTAGATTTGGGAATAAAAAAAAAAAACACAGGGGGGAACGAGGAATAAAAAAATCCCTAAGTCTTAAGTGGGTTGATGATTTTTTTCTCGCTTCATCCACATGGCACACCCAGCAGTGTGCCTGCCGTCCTACTTACACATTTTTAGCAGGGAACTATGGTTTAGTCGTCTGGTAACTCGATGACGACATTCCAAACCCTCACTTCCGGCAAACACACACAAAAAAAAAAAAAAAACTTGACTTTCGTTAAGACCTGCTTCACACTGTTGAGTTATATTTCGTTGCCACCCTCCACTTGCATTGTTTTAATCCTCCTTGATCTCAGTTTATTATGGTCTTGCGCTTGGAGATGGGTTTTGACAAATTTTAATCTCGTTTAGTTAAACACGACGAATTAATTTAGCGAGTTTATGTCCACGCACATCAACCAGTTTTTAAAGGTTTAATTTCGATCTCGATTCTAGAAAGTGGATTCACCGAATAAATAATGTTTGACGAAACTCGTTCTCGCGTAGAAAAAGCTTTATAATAATAATTATTGTTGGTTCTAAAATATTAAAACAAGATTAGGCCTAGTTTAATATGTTGAAAATTATATTTGAAGTTGAAGTGCATTTTATTATCTTAATTTACATCAACAAGCAAATTGTTTTTGCTTATTAAAACTTATCAAAGCTTATTTTTTGCTTCAAACTTCATTCTGAATAAATAATTAATTTCAAAAAACGGTTCTTCTATTTTTTAAGAATATAATTTAAAATGCGACGCTTATACTTGATGTGCAGTATTTACAGTAAAAAAAACTGGTAAAAATTATTTAAAAATTCGTTTAGTTCTTTGAAGAAATTACGCTTTTCTAAACAGTGTAAAAAAGAGGGAATTTGCTTTCGATTGCAAACATCGAAAAAGTGATTTTGTTGATGTTTTTTAGTAGAAAAAAAGATTCTCCCCCTCCACCCCTTCTTTAGAAAAAAAAAAGCGTTTCAACACATTTTCAATGACCTATTTTTACATAGAAATTTAAATCTTCAATTTTCACCGCATTTCCTCCCCCTTCTTTTCTCCGCGCGACGCAATCCGCTTTTCGCGACGATAGAAATCGCCGTAAAGCGCCACATTTGACAAATTACCCCCCCCCCCCCCCCCATAACACAACCCCCCAGCCTAACACCCGACCTAATTTCACCCTAATCGCCTCTGTCCATCTCGTGGAATTACGTCACTCAAATGTAATTGTCTTCTAAACTCTTTTTTTTTTCTTCTTCTTTTATTTAAAAAAAAAAAAAAAATGTCATCTGCTGTGACACAACGTCACGCTCGTGCCAAAATAATAATCCTGAAAAAGCCCGAGAGATCGTCGCAAATTGACGTCAAATATTTACTTATTATAATAGTTTTGTTGAAGAAAAGAATATAGTGCTAACGAGCTAATAGATAATTCGATTAAAAACGGTGTTGTTATTCACCGTAATGATAATTACGCGTTAGAACGAATGTTAACAACGAGATTTTTTTTTGTTTTTAGCAATTTGCGATAAAAATTGTATAACAAATTCAATTTATAAACAAAACCGATTTTCATGCAAATTGCCATTGCAATTTACGAGCAAAAAAACAACGCGGGTTTCGTTTAAATTGAATTTTAAAACCAGCATTGCGGAAAGTGGAATTGTATACGATAAAATAATTTGCCCACCGCAACCAACCGAAACGAACATTGGGGAAAACCAAAAACCAAAACAACATTTTTAGACTCCCAAGTTTTAACTTCTAAATCCGTTAAATTAACCCTAATTTTACTCGTTTTAATATACGCAGGGAACTTATAATTTTGAGGTCATAGAGCGCAAGTTTTCAACAATCTAACACCGTAAATTATCTAATTTACGTAAAATTAAATAAAGATTCCGTTCTCATACTCGGTAATGTTAGGTATAAAAATCGTGATTTTAAGTCAATAAAATCGATTAACCTTTCGCACTTCTTCTGGTCTCCCCCGCCTCACCTCGCAACGCGACGGGGAGCCTGGGAAAGGAGGGCGAGATGTTGTTTTTGGTGAGGTAAAACGATTAATAGGCGATAAGCCAACTGGCGTAAATTAATAACAGCACGGTAGCTACTGCATCACCCAACCCCCACCTATACCGACTTGGACCCTCTACCCCCTCTCTCTCGAAAGATTCGCCCTAATCACCGGTGTTTAGCATTCAAACACGCATTAAACATTGGGTTTGTGAGCGTATCGATGCGTCTGCACCTCCCTAATTATTATTATTGCTGTTTGACAGATGCTTTTTTTTTTTTTTTCTTTAATAATAATCTCCAAAAAACAGTTGGCCAACCCACCTCCTCCTCCGCCGACTTAATGATGACGTTATGAGCACGCCAACTGCTGAAATCACAAGCGGAAAACGAATGTTTTACGAGTGATAATCGTATTTGTAATTCCGATTGTCCTCCTCCTGCTCCTCCTTCCACCCAACGTTTTTAGTACCGTAGTGAAGAGGAGTGTTGATGTGAGGGAAGAGTGGTGAATTTAGGCTGAGAAACCACGCACTCCACTCTACTTCAACCCGGCTGATATTTCGAAAACAACGTCCCGGAACGCAAAGGCGTGGGAATGTCAGCCTAGTTCGAGATTGTAAAACACACTACAAGTTAAAGTTTCACACCCTTTTTAAACCCGCGAAAACTCTTTTTAACACGAATGAACTTTTAGTAGCTACATCTACTAGTAAAAGGGTTCATTTGGATTCGTGTATCATCCTTTTTTGCTTGATTTTAATAAGCGTAAAGTGCGAAAATGGTTGCAAAAAAATACATTTCTGTTGCTTGTAAATGCATTTTAAATGAGAATTATTAGCATACTCTAACTAATAAGTGTACATATTTGCTGAATTTGCGCTTTTAATGCAACTTTCGAATAAATATTTATTTATTATTTAAAAAAAAAACTTAGCGAAGGAAATTCGCATTTAATTTGCCGAGTAATTTTTTCCTCCCGATCAATAATAGTGTGCGAATATTTTTTTTATTATCGCAAATAAATAAAAAGTGATGTTATTGCGCACGAACAGTCAAAAGCTATCTCCGCTCGCTCACAACATCTTCATCGTTTTTCCTAAACCCATGGAAAAGCCAAAAACGCGAAACTACACCCCCTACCTATTTTTTTTTTTTTTTGTTTTGGCGCGTGAATAAATTTGCTGAAAATGAAAGCATTTTCTGGCGTGACCACTCTCCTCGCATTTCTTGATAGATCGTCAAGCGCCGCTTCAAACATAAATATTACGCCCCGGGATCAGAGAGAAAGTGGGTACCACCCTACGAGGTGGTTCAAACATGAAGGTAGGCGGAGTTTAAACTGCCTCAAAGTTCCGAGTTCATCGTTTATTTCAGAATGTCGATATAACAAAGTTCGGGAAGAATTTCGTTGTCAATTTGGTTATGCGCATACAGTAATATGTTTTGAATCGTTCGGATTTCAAACTTTTAGCATTAAATCTCTAAAAGAGCCTAAATTATTAACTTTATAATCTTTTTTTTAAAAATACAAAATAATTTTAAGCCCTTAAAACACTGCTGAAAATAGTTTTAGGCACTTGCAACACCGATTAAAATAGTTTTATGCACTTAAAACAATGCTGAAAATAGTTTTCTGCACTTGACACACCGATGAAAATACTTTTAAGCGCTTGAAGCCTCAGTAAAAATAATTTTAAGCACATGAAACTATGCAGAAAATAATTTTATGCACTTAAAATCTCCCAAAAAATAATTTTATGCGTTTGAAAAACGTCTAAAGCAAGCCAAGAGTTTTCGAATCAAAGTAAAATAAGAACGTTAAAACTACAGTGTAAATGTACTGTAAATTTAGTTGTACTTTTGATCAAAAAACATATAACACTTTAGATCGATAGTACGGCACTCTAAATTTAGACAAAAATTAATTGTAATAAAATTGATTGACAACGAAATTCGTTGTATCGATGCTCACAAAAATGCCTCCCTCCCCCTTCAACCCATCCCTCCCTTCAACGCGGATATCGACTAAACGTCAGGAGAGAAAGTTGCAACTTTATTTCGGGTGTTGAAATGAGCGCTAGAGGTGGTTCCCGCGCGTTAAACGTCCGCCAAAGTTTGACGGAATGGCGTCATTACTATCAAACCTCCCTCTGCAAAGCAAACTGCTATTTCTGCACCGGAACTTATTTTATTCATAAGCCCTTCCCCCCCCCCCCCCCCTCCTTCTTCTTTGGAAAAGCGGTTAAAAATGGCGCCAAGAAGAGCACTTTACGTGTAGACGCACGCACACGCTCCTCGCGTTGCATGCACGCCGTCACGTCACGTGAATTGGACGTGATGAGTTACGCGTGTCGTACAAAGAGTGACGGATGAGTTCGCGCAAGCGCAATTACATAATTTCGTTAGAAATTGAGATGGAAAAAAAAAAAATTTTTTTTTGAGAGGAAATAATTTTTCTTTGGAAGGAAAAATGGAATCACGCGATTATTAATTCAGATTAATAGCCAAACGTGATTAAGATCATCACAGTTGCTTTTTTATTTATTTTATTTTTTTCCATAAACAAAAATGAAGTCATTTTCTAGTTAACTCGTTTTAGAAGAGTTTATATTTATCTCAAAAACCAAAAACTGAAATTTTGCCGAGAGAAATCCCGCAATTCTTTTGGTGCTGCTGCGGATTAATTTCCGTTGATTTTAAATATTTCTTTGGAAACCAACTTTTATAAATCAAGATTTAACAGCTAAATCTAAATTTATAGTTACGATATAAAAAAACAAACGAACAGGAAATTGTGTTCAAACGACTATTTGGAGCGAAATCAAAACCAGTTTAATGCTCCGGCGACAATAAAATAGGCTTCCCCCAAACCAAAAATTAAATTACCCGTAAACAAGATTTAGTTAAAACCAAATTTTTTTTTTGGAACAAGATCAAAGCTTAAAAGTCATAAATTGAAGAAACTTAATCTCAACTTTACAAGTTTTCGATGGCTACAAAATGTAGATCAAACGAGATAATTTTCTCCGAACTAGATTTTTTTTTTTTCGGAATATGCGCATGTGCAGTTCTGCACCATTTTTTTCCCCTAATCAAAGTGGCTTTGGCATTTAAAATCCAACTGCTTCTTGTACGTTTTTGCAGTTTCTTTTTTATTATGATTTTTAAGTTCATTTTTTTTTTTTGGATTTGTAATAAACAGTTTTCATTTTCATCTTCTGCGCTTTATCTATAATTTTCATCAACAAATACTGTATTAAAAATAATTGCTTCTCCTCTCTAAAACCCATACCATTTACATACGTAAGTAAATATATAAAATTAAATCACAAAAAAAAAAAAAAAAATTGCCGAGAATGTGAAACCCAAGCGATACTCTATTTAGATAAGATTTTGATTAAGAATCTATATATTAATTAAACGTCGCAAACCAAACAAAAAAATTAAAAAGTTTTGATAATCTTCAAAAAAGCTATACACAAAATTTAAAAAAAAAACCAACCCCAGACTCAATTAAAACTAAATTGAATTTCTCTGGAAAAATCACATCTTATCAGCTGTATTAAATAAACACAAATATACGTCAGTGAAATCTTAATTGAAAACAATATTTTATCGCGGCCATTAAGAACTCTCTCGTTTTACGACCAATTCTCCAAATGCAATTACACTGTACTAAAAAAAATAAAATAAAACGACACAATAAAATAAAAAATATTTGGAGCATTAGAAATTGTGCCTATCATCATCACCAATCGAATATTATAATGCGCGTCGTATCATATCGAAACTTTAAAAAAATACATCCGCGTTTTTTCTTCTTCTCCCGGGCTCTAAATTCGACGCGTGCGGTCGATTCCGGATGTCTGATGAGATTTGCGAAAATAAAAGATGGCAATTTACGAGAGAGAACTAAGTCATCGAAATTGGATCCGCCATTCATAATTTATGCGTAGAAAAATACCACCCATCGAGCTGGTTATTAAAAAAGAGATGAAGGGGTGGGGTGGTTGAGGGGAAAGAGAAAATGGAATTTCAATTAAGGCTTGTTTAAATGAAATAGTCATTATAGCTGAAATTGAAGCCTTATCTGACGAAACGTTATCGTACATGTAATATGCCAAAAATTTCCACGCCAAAACTTATATGTCAATAAATTAATTTTTATTCGTCGCAACTCCCTTCACTCCAAACCCCCTACTCCCTTATTTTTGCTGACAACAACCCCCCCACATCCATCCCACTTTGCGTGTGTAATTCAAACCTTATCAGCCATCCATCTCTCTTTCCACTTCAGCTCCATTCGCCTATCTTCAGTTTATAAGAAGAAGTAAAAAAAAAAAAAGCCCCAAACAAATTTGCATAACTAATTATCCGCAAGAAAAGCGGAGAGGAAGAGTGGGTAACCTCGGGAATAGAGAAAATGGGAAGGAGAGCAGCAGCGCACATACAACTATTTTAATTGTTTCATCTCTGAACGAAATTTATTTAACTCGGCGATTTCCTCGGCATTGAATCGCATTCGTCCGTTCATTTTGGCATCAGAACAAGCCTATTCATTTTCTTTATTTATTATTGGTGCGGTGTTAATATTATGTAGGCCTAAATGGACCACGAAAACCGGTAGTTAACCGCTGGTTAAGCATGAAGCTCCCCACCATTTTAAGCACTTGAAATACAAGTTAAAATAATTTTAAGCACTTGAAACGCAGTGAAAAATAATTTTAAGCACTTGAAACATCAATAAATTTAATTGTATGCACTTAAAACACCATTGAAAGTAGTTATGTGCACTAGAAACACCATTAAAAATAATTTTATGCACTGGAAATTCCGTTATAATTATTAATTTTATGCGCATGAAATACCATTAAACACAATTTTAAGCTCTTTAAACACAACTGTTAAATACTTTCAATCCCATTCAAAAATAATTTTATGCACTTGAAACCTCATATTCTGTGCACTTAAAAGGCGGTTACAGTAAATTTTAAGTGCATGAAATAGTCAAAAATAATTTTAAGCTCTTAAAATCCAATTTAATACTAATTTAAGTAAGATGTCCCCATTTGGACAGTGTAATCGATCGAGCTAATAATTCTAAGGACCGTTTTCAGCGTCGACTCAATTGTAGCGAATTTAAACTATTTTATCAACACCAAATTAATTAATCTCTAAATTTCATTAAAAATTTTTTTTTTCTATTTAAAACTCCCGATTAAAAAGTTTCTAATGTATTAAAATGCTGCGTGAAAGCCAAACGAAAGTACAGTACCTACTGTACGTGCAGTACATGTAAGTGGATGGACTCGGTCGAGTAGTTAGCGACTCTGAATCGGTAATTACACTCGAGGAAAATGTACAACACTTGGAAATAAATATCTTTTTAGAAAAATGTGGCTATCTTTTTCGAGCAAAACTTTTTCTCTCTTCCGGTTGTTCGTCGCCCGCGGCTCGACGGACCGAAACGATAAAAGAAAGCCGAAAAGAAAAAGCAGATAAGAGCGAAAAAGTAAAAAAAAAAAAAAAGAAAGAAAGAAAAAGCGATAAATTGCGCGATTTCATTGAAACAAAAGAAAAGTGCGGTGTTTATTGCCATTAGAAATGAGAAAAAGATTTGCATCTGTTAAACGGTCGAAAACTCCTACATGTACAGTACACGTACAGTAGCGCTCGGCGCCGCGCCATCACAAATTTTGCAGTCCAAATTACGCAAACCCACCCACCAAACCACCCACTCCATTCCCATATGCTGAAATTAAGAACAACAACCAATTCCACTTTCCTTATCGATGCGTTAAACAAAACTCCGATTTCAAGATTTTCTATTTTATAACCCAATTTTAAGAGTCAAGAGATTTTAAATCGAATGAGTTAGTTGAAGAAGGAGAATAAAGTCTAAAATTTGGCCATTTTCGGGTTTTAAAATGCAATAATTTCCCGGAGCAGTTTCAAAACAACTATTTCATTGGTGGAAAATAAAAAATAAATTTTATGCTACTAGAAACAATAAGTTTTTGTTGCTAAAAGCTTCCGCCAAATCGAAGAAAGGAACAAGTCCAGAGCAAGCTTACCGTCTTCTACTGTACATTAACCGTTTAAAACAACACGATTTAATATTATGGCTCGGGCAAAAATTTAATAAAAGTAGTTTCTAAAGCAAGACAGAAACTCTCTTTTTAATAAAAAAAGAAGTGTTCTTCGACATTTTAAAACGCGAAATTATTAATAAACATTGTCACACATGTAACATTTTGCCTTGTTATTTTCGCATCAACGATACTTTACTAAACAGTACCACAAGCAAAATCGATAAATCTTTGGAAATACAGTAAATAAAATTATTGACTTTATATATTTTAAGTTTAACGAATTAAATTTCGTCATAAAATTGAGGTGTATTTTTTGCTTAAAAAAAAAAACAAAGTTGCCAAATGCTCTCAAATTTCGCTATACCGGTTAGTGGATAGAAATTCAAATTTCATGCAAAGTGATTTCTTTCAAAATAAATGCAAAAATTATATTTAAATGAAAATTATTTTACTGTTAGTTAAAAAATCCTCTCTGTTAACTTTAGACTAAATTTTTCTCGTAAACAAATCTTGAAAATGACTTTGTGATTGCGCCAAAAGCACAACAAATCAAATTTATGCCGTCTGAAATCTCTTCAAATCTAACAACAAACACAATTTTTCCAGTTGCAATTTGAAAACTATATTTTTAAAAATAAACTGCGTCATTTTTCTTGGGAGAGAAGGGGGTCTTAAAAACGTAAAATCGAGGTTGTTCCGGCTAATTTGTCTCCCACTCGCGGGGGTCATTTATCCACACCACAGAGTTAACCTTCAAAATTATAGCCTACTTAACATGTGGCAAGATTAAATCTACGACGTCGCCTCAATTAACCTTTTTCTCTTTCTCCATCGCTCTGGGCTCCATCAACCGTGTTTACACGTATCATCTGTAAACACAGCAGCAGCAGCAGCAGCAACGGAAGATGCCTGCGTCTGTGCGCGCTCGCGCATTAAAAACTTCTTCTTCGCCAAAAACTTTTTAATGACTCGGCATAAAAAGCTAAAAAGAAAAAGATTGATAGAGAAATAGAGTGAAATAAATAAATAAAAAAAAAAAAAATCCTCCGGAAAAAGTGAAAAACGAAAAGGGAAATCAGCAGCGCAACATATTGTAATTAGCATAGAAAGTGTTAAACGGTGCTAATAAGCTTTCCCTTTCCCCCGTTAAGCTCAGGTAACGAGTGACGGCTGTTTCTCGCTTTTGTTTACTCTTAATGAAGTCGATGGCGCATAATGACGCATTTGTATGGAAGCGAATAAAACAACTAACGCTAAGTTATTTATTTATTTATACTACGTTGGAGAATTACGAAGCTGCCTTCCCCCCGCCCTCCTCTCCCAATCTTCTTCTTCCTCAACTTGTACAAATAAGGTAACGCGAATAATTATTACTCGCTTTAATACCTTTCCACGCCCCCCCCCCCCTCCCCCGCGATTCATAGCTCTAATCACCCCCCTTACCGTTGTTGGGCTAAAAAGCTAAGAAGTTGAGTAAGCAAAAAAATTAAATTGAATAAACAACGAGTTCATATTAACGGTTTAAGCTACGGTTACAATTGAAAATACTCGATCGAGATTAATGCATTTACTAGAGTAAAAAATTTATTTTATTCGGTTAGGAACAAATTATTTCGGTTAGAAACTAATTATTTTGGTTAGAAACCAATTTTTCGGTTAGAAACTAATTATTCGGTTAGAAACTTATTTTTTCGGTTAGAAACTTATTTTTTCAGACACAAATTAATTTTTTCGGTTACAAATTATTTTTCGGTTAGAAACTCATTTTTTTCAGTTAGAAACTCATTTTTTTCAGTTAGAAACTCATTTTTTTCAGTTAGGAACTTATTTTTTTCAGTTAGAAACTTATTTTTTAAAAACAAAAAAAAATTTAAAATCAGGGCCAGCTACGTCACTCAATTCAACGCGGAAATATGACATTTTAAAATTTCGCTCGATCAGAACGATTCACGCGTGTAACTCGATCTTAACCATAGCCAAAAACTACAAATATACAAAGTTTTCGCCTTAACTAAATAAATAATTTCGTCAAACAAAAAAAAAAACATCGTTTTCTAACAATAGATACTGTCTGTTTACCTCCCAGTTCCACAGTTAGGGGACGCGCTTCGAATAACCATCTTCCCCATTCCATCCAACCCCATGGAAAAAAATATATATGCATCTTGATATTATGCGCACACGTAAGCAATTTCATAATCACAAAATGCGAATAGGTAGAGCGTAGCGTAACGTAAAGTCGTTGAATGAATGATAAAAAGAGGAAAAAAACTTGATAATAACGCTCGCTGCTATATTATTCACGTTATTATAGGTTATTTCTCCCGAAGATTCTACTCTTCCCAATCTCTCTCCCCCCCCCCCCCCCTTCTTTTTCCACTCAACCCACCCACACCCAACACCTACTTAAAGCGGTCATATAGCTGGGCTAAAAAGTATATTAAATGAGAAGTTATTCTTCAATAATAAACGTGTCTAGAATACACCTTCAGGTTCGAAAGGCGTAAGAGGTGGGTTGCTTAGAAAATTGATCATAGGTGGTGTGGTTTGGTTCGTTACTCCCATACACATAACATTCATTCACCACACATTTTCCAAATTACATTTTATACCCATCTTTTTTTTTTTTTTTTGATCATTATTTAAAAATTGAGCCGAGTTAATACTGCAACATCTTCGGTTCATTTTTTTCTTTAACCAAAAAAAATATAGAGAATTTATATGTTAATAATAGTCCGCTAGAAAGAGCATATTAACCGATATTATTGATTTGTTTGCATTATTTTTGCTTCTTAAAATAAAAACCGGGCTTTCTTAATCTACTTTTTACTAAATTAATTTTTATAATAATTTTAAATGTCAGTTCCAAATTTTTATTATTCGATGGCACTTCGTTCGTCAAAAACTGAGATTAAAAACAAACCAACAAAATCAAACCAATCTAATTGATAATCCATTTTGTCAGAAACAAAAAATTCATCCGATATCAAAATGATATTTTGTTATTCTTTTTACAACTCAATTATCTAAAAATGTTCGCGTATCAAAACTAATTTTTTTCTTCTCCCCTCACCCATCAAAAAAAAAAAAATGTTAATATCCCTTTTATCGGATCGTTGCTTATTTCCTTATTGATATTTTCTCTCCTATAATATACTACCGCCCGTCATCGTTTACCGTCCATATAATTATTATTATACACACGCCGACTTAAAATTCAAAATAAGTCAACTCCCTAAAAGAGAGAATCACAAAAACGATAAAGACGACGCAAAAAGTCATCATTTTTCCCCCCTCCTCGTTTTATTACGTTAGCAAATTTCTCATTGTATAAAAAGCGATGAAATAAGACTGCCACCTAGCCTCCCCCCCTCATCTCTAATTCTCTCTCTCTGTACCAGTTGATGGATCCTCCTGAGCCTCTCTAATAAATTTCTTGAACGTAGAAGGTGGCGTCAAACGCATTTACATTCCAAATCATATATATTATTATTATTATTTTTATGCACCCAAAAAAATGTACATAACACAAAGATAGATAGGGAGAGAGAGAAAGGAATATATATAAAACACATCTTTATAATATACACGTCACCGCATTAACTTACTTAACCGATTTCCGCCGAGCTTCAAGCACAACCTCAATCTATCGTTTTTTATGGAACATTTTTACCCGTTTACAACCATTTTTTTCCTCTCCCCCTCAATTTTCAAAACCATAACATTGATGAAATAAATTTATGCCCATTTTTTTCCATAAATGAAATTAGTATATAGGAAAATAAAATCCGACAATTCATCATTTTTGGGATCAAAAGTACTGTTAACATTCTAAGTAAACAAAACAATTACTGGAAAAAAGTGCATACAAATTAAAAAAACAAACGCAGATAACAGTTTAATAAAATGCAGAACCTTAAATTAAATTTAAAAATAAATTAATAAAAAAATATTTTCAATTTATTAAAAATAAAAATGGAACGAAAATTTTTAATTCATTGATTTATTAATTTTTTTTACGATATAAAAATTGTTATTCATGAACACGTTTAAAATCGTGTTAATTTCAGAAGTAACGTTGATGTAAAACATATAAAAATGACATTGATCATTAAAATTATTACATCATCAAAAAATAATATTATTGATGAGTTTTAAAGCTCAATAGCCTCAATTGAATGATTTCACGCGTTCATCATGTCAAAAAAAATTTCATGATTTTTCACCACCATTCCCGAAAAAAAAAAAAAAAAAAATGGCATTTTTCTTCATTTAAAAACGATAAATCGAGGTTTGACAGATCATTTCTCTTCCCTCTCCTTAAACCCCACCCTTCGCGGAGCAGTGTCGTTGAAAGAGCTTATAATAAGTCTCACATCCACCTCATTTCCCTCCCCCCCTCTCACTCTCTCGCTTCTACTTACACTCACTCTTTTTGTACTTTTTTTTAATAGCTCATCTCTAATCCGCAGCCTCAAATCTTTATTAGTATTATTACGATGATTATGACATCTCCCCACCCACAACCAAAAACCCCTCACTCTCTTTATATCTTTCTTTTTTTTTGTACATAAACCCACCCACACACGTACCCGGAAAAAGAATCCCTTCAGGACATGTTTCATATAACATCTCAAAGACAATCTTTTTTCTCCTCTCTCTCTCTCTCTCTTTTTCGTTCGGTGTTTAGTGAGCAAAAAAAAAAATAAGAGAAAAAGTTAATTACTCACCTCGGAAGAGTTTCATGGTCTTGGGACCTTCGGTAGCAGAGATGAGACCGAAGCAGGTAGCATCGCCCGACTGAGCAACCGAATACATCAATTTCGACTTTGCAAAAACCTAAAAAAATAAAAAAAAAAATGTTATGAGAATATATGAAAAAATTTTATTTATATACCGGTAAATAAAAAAAATATATATATAATCTTGATTTGTGTTCGTTCATGCACAAAAATTGAGACAAATTCTTCGAAGAAAGGGAAGAGGGAAAAAAAAAATTGGAACAAAATGTAAAGTTAATGAGACGACGTGATTTATGGACGGTTCACTTACAATGTTAATCAAACGATGGAACTAATATGAGATTTCAAAGACAATAATCGTACGCTAATATTACCAGAATTATTATAGCATTTTACAAATCTTCGAGATTTAGCGACTTCATGTTTCCATTTGAAACAATACATTTTTAAACGAGATTTGGTTAAACTTCTTTCTACACAGTGTCCGTAAAAAAAAGTGCGCCCAACTAAATTAATATTTAAAAAATTTAAATGACACATTGATAAAATTTTATTTTACCCTAAAAGATTTTTTTAACATTCGAATTGTTCTATTCTGCGTTTGAAATATTAAATTTTCTTCGATCTCAACATCTCTTTGCAACATTGTCTCGCATCACACCCCATATTTTGTAGTCTACCTAATGCAATTCTGGAATATCGAAGAAGTGCGTCAGCGTGAGACAAACTCGATAGAGCTGTTGCGTAGTGTAAAAGTAAAAATTCTCATGAATATTATATGTGTTATTTAAAAGGATGCATTTCACTGGGTCGTAGTGTGCAGTGTACTGTATAGGGGAAGAAGAAGAATGGAACGCCTTACTAAGCCCCTTCCTTCCCTTCCGCCCCCTCAACCGCACTCACGTGACCTAAGACGACGTAGGCGAAAGATAATCTATCTTTAAAAGCGTCGATCACGCCTTTCACAGCCGGCTTAGCCCCTTAGATTCATCGCAACCGGATGGTGGCGCGAGTCATGCGCTCTAACCGGAAGTCTTCCAGAACACTCCTAATTCATTCCCAACTATTACATTCATCTCTCTCTCTTTCGAAACTCATCAGCATTCAGAAAGTATTATGAATTTTAAGTTTTCTATTTGGCATGTTTCAAGAAAAGCGGATTCAGTAAACTCCATTTCCGGTTCGAGTTCCCGTTCATGAAAAATACGAAAAGAACAAACTTCTTGCGCACGCACATTTTAATTCAACTGAAATTTCGTAACTCTTGACGTCAGTACACGCCTTAACAATACCCAGTACTTTCCCCTAATTAAGAGTGAAACGGCACAATATTCATTTAATTATTATTCAGCTACTATTAAAAATTGACAACAGCTTTATCAAAAAAAAAGATCCAGTATAACGAAATAATAGCCTGAAGCTGTAAAGATGAAGAATGCATAAATCGAAAGAGTGAAATTGAAAAATGTGCATTGACGTCAACGGATTGGAGTGGCTGAAAGGCGAAAGAAAAGAGTTGTTTTGCTTGGACGACTCTCGCGTTTCCAATTCAACTTGTGTCTTGATGAAGTGCGAAAAGAGCCAAGGATGGAAAAGGAACGGGGGAAGTCCATAAAATCACAGCTAAAGGCTTTCAACTTTTCCTCCGTCATAACTCTGGCTCTCAAACGGCTTTCTTCGCAACCAACCCTCCTTTCCCTTCCATCTCTTCCCCCACGTCGTCAGACGGAAGAAGAAAAACGACGATGGTAACACGGCGATTTACGACCAATGTGAATAATTAGGCATTCGCGCGCAACCTCATTTGCATACAGAAAGCCCCCCGCACGAGTAAAACAAATGAAAATAATAATAATAAAAAAAAAAATATATGACACGAAATTTCATCTTCTTTTCAAAATACAGTATTAAAAAATTATATAATTTAAGTTTACATTTTAGAGAAAGAGAAAGAAAAAAAAAAAGAGTTAATTGAGCAAATGTATAGCCTACTTTTACTAATTTGATGAACTACAGTAACAAACTTTTAAAATTTTAACTGTAATAGATGTAACCAGTAGCACATAAACAGCACAATCTGCACTAGACAAGGCTACATTTAATACAATTATGCGTACAGTGAACTTTTCGCAACGCACTTCGCATAACTACAGCACTTCATTTTTTTTTTTAAATACTAAATTGGCATAAATTAAACTTTTAATGGAGCAGCGTAAATGGAACCATAATAATAATAATTATCAAAAGGTTTCGCTTTGCATTTTCGTAACGACGCGAATTAATTGAAGCGAACTACTTCGTATAAAGTTTATTTAACTGGTTAATTTAGTTAAATATTTTAAGCTTAAATTGTGTTGCAGTATTTTATGGCTTGCTATAAAGTTCATTTCTTCATAAAAATAAAAAAATGATACACGGTGTCCGTAAAAAATTGCACCCAACTGAATTTTTATGCCACATTAAAAAACTTTACTCTAAGAGTTTTTTTTTTAACATCGGAATCAACATAAGCATTATACCTAATCACTATGTGTTGCATCAGTTACAGATCAAGTTCGTCTCGAATTGAATTTGAATTTTTATTTATTTCATCAGTGTACATTAAAAAGCGAGATTAAGTAAATTGTGCTCGATTCAGGATCAAAATATTTCGCTGTATCGAGTGTAGTAAAACTCGAGTTCGTGCTATACAATTCGTGATTCGTCTATGACTCTCATCGTTGGTATCGGACAACAACCCAACATCCACAACCCACTCAACATCATATTCCTCTAAATAATATCATTTCGCGAGTAAAAAGCCCCAACGAGATAGTTTACAGCGGCAAAAATTTATCACATCAATAACGTCGTAGTAGCTTCAAAACTTTTTTTTTTTTTTTTTGGCACAAGAAGAATTATCCCGACAGTGGCACTTACACCGCTATACAGGCCAGAGTGATGGAGTTGGAGAAAAGAGAGAGAAAAAAAATCAGCGAGCCAATCCCCAAGTTGGCACCAATCTTATCTCCAAAACCATTTTAGGTTTTGAGTAAACTACCATTTCCTGATCTATCGACCACGCATGCGCCTGTGCGTGCGAGGAAACGTCTTTCCTTCCCAGCGCCACCAATCGGTGACAAAGTAATAAAAAGTCAAGGGAGAGCAAGCGATGGCATCAATTACTTAATCCTACACCTTTTTCCCTTATGTACGTGGAGTGAGTTGGGCGGCCAAATGTCGATACAACGAAATTAATGCAGGAAGGTCGCTTCGTTTTAAAGTTTCGTTATAACGAGACAGTTCAAAATAAAAATTAATTGAAATTTATAAAATACAAAAATTAATAAATTAATATGTACGTAAAAAAAAAAATTGGTTCCGCTTTCTATGAAAAAGAATTTAACCCTCGTTGCATTGACATCTACTGGAATGGCTTTATTCGTTAAACCGAGGATGTGTGGTAATATCAAAAATTCGTTATATCGACATTTAATAAATACAGTACAGTACTGTACAGTATGTATATACTCGTATATATAAAAAAAGCTTGTGTCCAGTGTGAGATGCGAGAGGTGGACAGTCACAACTCACAACCAAATCCAACTATACGCGTGCGTTAGAAAGAAAGAAAAGCAAACAGGATTCGGACAAAAGGTAATGAATAGTGGGTGGTAGTGGTGAGGTGGGAGGGGAGAGAGAGAGGAGAGTGTGGACGGGTATATAAAAAAACACAAATAAAATCGATATTGTCCGGTTACGAGAAAGAAAAACCACAAAACACGTGCTCACGCTCTAATGAATATCCGTAAAACTCAGCCGGCACATATATCACATGAGAGAAGAAGGATACATACTCGTAGATGGCTATAGATGGAGAGGAGGAAAATAAAAAAAGAAAAAAAAAGGCTCGTTGATTTACTGCGATTCACTTTTAGCAAAATGAAAAATATTGCGACACTTTCACCGATAACAAAATGACCCAACGAATAAAAAGGAAATATAAAAAAAAACTCTCTTACGAGTACTACACAGTGAGATTACTTCATCTTAACTGCCTCATACCACTTCAATACACCGAGACTTAATTTAATTACACTTACTTACCAAAACTTTTATACGAACAATTCGTACCAAATCAAAAAAAAAAAAACCTTTTCTCTTAAGTGGAAAACGCGTTTTTCAAATCAAACTTTCTTATTTTAACCGCATTTCACGTTAAAATTTTTACTTATATTCTTAAAATTAAAACCTGTTTTTATCAATGCACTTGTAACACCAATACCAAACTTAATAATTATTATAGCCTACTTATGCAATTAAACTTCATTTGTATTATAATTCATTGAGTGTTTAAGACCATAAATAAACACTTTTGTTATGCTAAGCAGAACAGAAAATGCAGTGAGTGATTGCCGCTTTTAAGGAGCAAAAACTGTGCCCATAGTCACGAAAGAATATTTTGACTGTGAACCCTTTGCCAGTAGACCCAAAAGCATATTTTAACTATGAACACTTTGTCAATGTACGTAAAAGATTATTTTGACTGTGAACATTTTGCCAGTGAGCAAATAAAAACTGAACATTTTAATAGTAAACCATTTGCCAGTGATCGCAAAATAAAACTGTCGTGAGTGATTGCCATCTTTCAGGAGCAACAATTAATATAATACCTAACAGCACCTGCTTATTATTATTATTCAGATATAATTTTTAAGGCCTGTAATACAGATAATAAACACCAGTACTTTGAAAAACTTTTATAAGTTCATTTAAACTTGCGCTAAAATTTCCAATTTCATTGTTTACGAAATAAGAAGAGGGGTTTGAAACTGCAACTCTTATACTCGTAACACGTTCTCGTTAATCACATCGAGCCTCTCTCTCTCTCCCTCCCGCCCTCACTCCTTCATCTTCATCGAATAAGAATTTGATTTTAATTAGGCGTCGAAAGTGGATCCCCTCCCCCCTCGTAATCAATACATTTCGGCGCCGACGATAAGAGGTGTCGAAATCTAAGATTGAATTAAGACACGAGAGATGGATAGATAGAAAACGCCGCGTAGAAAAATCATTTAATAGATTATCTTCACCGTCGCTGATTATTATTTCACGACAAACTACCCCACCCTCTTATTCCTCTCTCACTCACTCTTCAAATCACCTCGTCGCATCAAAATTACATTTTTAATCAACTTAATTATCCGAAGGCGAACCGCCCCTATACCCATCATTCCCACCCTCCCCATTGTTATTTGAACACCTTGTGGAAAAACAAGCATATTGTATTGAAGAAGCAGTAGCAGCTCGGGTATAAAATAATAATAATGCAACCGGAAAGTCACATACATGTACTGCGCGCGCGCGTACACATTACACCTCAAACAAAATTAGCATCAGCCATTTACTCCCAAATAAATGTTCAAATTACATCCAACCCAATAAGCTACTGTCGTCGCCCCAATTATTATTATTATTATCAACAGCTTTTCGTATCACTAAATTAAAAAAAAAACAGTTTTTTCAGGTTGGCTGTTGTTATTAGAAGAACTCGTTTTACGCTCTCATCTTACCCGAGAGAAGAAAAAAAAATCACTTCGCGCTAGTCTTTTAATTTTTCATCTTCTCTAAAATAATCTTCTAGGAAAAATTAAAATTCGGGGTTTGGTGAAAATAAAAATTCTCCGGCTACTTAATTATTCATTCGTACATCGTTTAAAAATCGATAAAAAAAATTCCGCGTCGAGTTAAAGAGTTTCGACGGAGATATAGTGTAAAATGAGATGGAAAAAAGATATACCGGTAATAATAATTATTATGCGAATAAATTAAAAGTCGAATAAAATTAGTCAAAGTAATAAACTTTTTTTTTTTTTTTTTTAGGATTCTAATTCCATTCCCGCGAGAGAGGGAATTGAGAAAGTGTAATAGCGGTTAAGCCACACCCACACCGCACTTTTTAGATGCTTGGAAAACGCGTGGCGAAGAAATTATCATCCAACGATACAAAATTTATTTAATATTATTTAAAATATTGTATCAATATTTGAAACGCACAATTCCAAAATTTATAAACAAAAATTCAGCATTTTTGTAAAAATTAATGACAGTACTGTCATGACGTCATTAGAATTACATGATAACATGCGAAAATTATAAAATATTATTATTCGCGGTGTTTACAATAAAACTCTTATAAAATCAAACAAAACTTGTAATTGCGGTATTAATTATCATAATGTTCGATTTCAAAAAATAAATTTTTGTTTTCCACAATGATAATATGCATTTCTGAATGCTATAGATTATCTATTCATTCTATTTATTCCGCAAATAACATCCCTTAATTCTTGATCGGAAAAAGCCGCTAGGTGGCGATAAAGTGTGGTTAATTCTTGATCGAAAATCATTCCTAAAACCAAACTACATAAAAAAAAACATTTTCTTTCTCCGAATATAGTTCTCATTTTTCCGCCGATCGATTCTCATTAAATAAATAATAACCACCAAGCACATGCACCAACCTACCAATCGGACCCCACCGATCAGGGAGAGAGAGAGAGAGAGAGATCACAAGCGCAGCCACGTCGAAATTACGCCACGTCAAAGAGGACCGAGCCGAAATGACGTGTCTCAAACTTTACATCTTAATTTGACACTAAACACGTAATTTTCCTTTCATTTATTTATACACCTGCATTTCTCTCTCTCTCATTCTCGTGTGATTTTCGAAAACACCTTTTTTTCTCTTCCAAACACACACACGTACGCATTTGTTATACCTAAATAAAAAAAAAAATCAAGCAAGATCGAGAGCTATAATCACGTGTATGATTTAGTAATGGCTATATTTTGAATTACTTTTATCGAGTCGACAAAATAAAACAATACAATACGAAAACAAAAAAATATATACAGTATACGTAATATAAAAGAAAAAAAAAAGCTCGCGTTTGATCACGCAACACGCGCTTTGCATTTGAAATGACCTTACGAGAACCCCTTACTCATTCTCTACTACGTAATAATAATGTCGATTCACCGCCAGAGGGCAGCACTCTTACTTCCTGCGTTTCCCCCTTCCACCCTTTCCCCCCGCACCGCGCGCGTGCAACGAACGATAATCGATGCTGCGCGATCGAATAAGTTCCGGTTGCATTTTCCACGGAACTTTTCGTGCGGTCAAAGACAAAACGACGCCGGACCAATTGACGTTAAAACCAGGTATTCTGAAAGAGAGGAGGAGTTGCGTGTTCGGTCGGACCTCTCGCATTGACATCTCAATCTTCCCCCTGCGTTAATGACTGTTTAGAACCATGGAGGAGGGGTGGGTCGGGGGGATCATCATCATCATTATTACGGCTCGGCCCAAACCGTTTCAAAACCGCTCATTTTAATGCTTCGATAATAACTATCATCTGCTTTAGTTTTACGAGTATTGTCGAGATAATTTACGACACCTAGCGACGGAGAAAAAAACATACTGCTATCCGGTACTCAAAAATGCAAAACTACACGAGCTAAAACTAAACTTCCGGTTGGTGAACGATCAATTCATCCGGTAGTTCCGAGAGAAAAATCTATCGTATTTGCATAAAATTAAAATAAAAAATGTAATCTGCCGTTATGCACACGTTGATCGATACTGTAACCAGTAACGTGTTTTAATTATTGCGGTAACGTGAGAAAATTTAGAATTTGTTCGTTGCCATTGGGATTTCTAAATCTACATTTAGAAACAAAACTGGATTTTAACAACGACAAAAAAATTACATTAGCTTTCCATAAAAACAATCGGTGAGAATAGATTTGATGAAAACAAGTTTCCAGAAGGCGGAACTAGTTTCACCAAACCTTTTGCGTCCACACAAAATGTCGAAATGGGTTCATTGATTAAAATCGGTTTCAATATTTTGGTAAAAACAAAATATAAAAATTATTCAAAAATGCGTTTTTGCATGTTCGCAGAATGCCCAATTTGTTTAGGCGGCGAAAGTGGTCTCGTTCATTCGCGATGGACCAAAAACAAAAACCGCGTTCCCATCGCGTGTTTACAAAAATAACATACAAAACAATATATATATATTGTACAGTGTATATATAAAAACAAGTGAAGAGGAGGGATAGAGTGGTAGAGATAGATAGATGTTTAGATAAAATAAAGCGATGTCGTGCGCTGATGTTTCGCGTGAGAAGGAAAGCCAGAACGATGCTGAAAGAGAGAAATGCGGGTTCACCCTAAAATCCCTTTTCTACCTGTTTGTAAAACGCGAGCGCCTCGAAGCCATATATCCCCCCCCCCCCCCCTCTCGTTGTTGAGATGCTTCAATGTGTGGGCGAGATCTAAAAAAAGGCCGGCAAGACATTTATTATGACGCTGCTTGCTGCGGAGAAGGATTTGCGGGAGATGTATGTAAAAAGCGAGAAAATAAATTTCAAACAGCTCTCGTATTGCCTACCTAGCGGTACACGTGTACATTTAACATTCCGTGATATATTACAACTAACACTAGGCGCCCCCTACCGACACACACCAACACCTCCGAATAACAATAACATAAAATCGCTTTCGTAATTATCAATAAAACGAGAGCCGACAACGTGGCCAGACGAAATACTTTCAATTTCAAACTGCATAGGTTACGTGTTCGTACAATATTAACGTAAAATAAAAAATAAAAAAATACGCCTCATAAAAAAAAGACACAATTTTGATGACGTAACTGCCGCTCCCCTCCCCCCACCCTCCCCCTTAAACCACTATAAGAAATCTGCCTCTCTTAAGATAACCGTATTTCTGTCATAATGATAATTGCATACGGTAAGTTCTTATAGCAAGGAATCCTTGAAAAAACCAAATGTAATGTTCCGTTTTAATCTCACTATAAATGGTCATTACGAAGATTAGTTTTTCATAATTTTGAGCTATAAATTCAAAATGAAACATAAAAAAAAATTGTATTCTGTTTTTTTTTTTAATATATATATAAATATATTTAAAAAAAAAAGAAATAGCATTGAATGTTATTAAACTTAATAAAAAAAATATCTATTAAAAATTCCGTTTAAAATAAAAAATTTTAAAATCATTATTTTCTTTAATAATTTTGCAATTAGCCTATTATTAAAAAATGCCAAATCACTATTATGCAAACAGCTTCTTCTCAACAATTAAATAAATTTAAAAAAAGAAAAAAACAAAACTGTGTTAAAAGAACGAAACAATAGAAGCGTAAATAAAAATTACTGTACAGTAATATGAATTCACTAAATTTCTAATTAGGCAGCAACTTCTTCATAAAAAAAAACCCAATACAGTACCGTATGTAAAAAAAATGTGTCATTGAGCGAAAGAAATAAACAATAGATGATGTAAGCAAACGTTTTCCGTAGCTTCCTGAACGGTTGCGAGAGAAGTTTGAAATTTCATCCGATGGCAGGGAATGTGTTAACGAATCACGGTGTATAAATAAATAAATAGGAAATGAGGGGAACGAAGGTGAGAAAATGAAAGAGAGAGAGAGTGGGAGGGAGAATAAGTCCTAGGAATAAGGGAGGAGCCGGTGACACACTCGGCAACAATTGTTGACAATAGAATTCTTCACGCTAATAAATAGAACGTCAACAAAAGTTCTTAACAACTCGGAAGAAATTATTCAGGATCAATATAAACCCCCCCAACCTCCCTTTTTGTTTCCCCCTATCCTCATCATGTAACTTATAAGAATACAAACATTTGTGTGTGACAGCCAAATAAAAAGTGCCTAATAAGATGAGAAGAGAATAAACGAATCTGGAGATGCGTTGTAGAGAGTGGATGAAAAGAGAAAAATAGAGGGAGGGGGAGGATGATGATTCGCTCCAATAGCATTCGATTATTTATTAAACTTACATTTTCAGTAAATAAGAAAGCGATAAATGTCCTACTTTAATTTTAAATTGCGTTTTAAAAGACCTTCGATCGTGCCTTCTAATCCAGTTTTATAAATAAATCTGGTTTGAAGAAATCTTTCGCTGGTTGTTGTTACCAACAATTTAACGTCCAAGATTATATAAAAAAATAAGTAAAAAAAAAATAAAAACTTACAAAACACCGGAAGCGATCCTCGTTCGTAGTGGCTAAATTATGCTCCATCCGCCCCACTAGGTAGCGAGTCGAACCCTCTCTCCACGTAGCCAAACAAATCAATTCTTCTGCTAAAAAGAAAAACAAATTAGAAAATCATTTCTATACATTAAAATTTAAATAACGTAATAATTAATTACAAAAACAAATTCGGCAACATAAATCTTCAGAATAATATGGAACGTTTCAGATTATAAATAACCTAATATCACAGTAGTAATTATTATTAATAAATAAAAAGTTTTTTTTGCTGGAAGATAATTTTTTTTATGTAGGCGAAAATATCGACTAGTCATTTAATTGGGAAGTGGAGTTAAAGAATCGCCATCCACCAATCAGCATCATCTAAAAAAAATGGAATGCTTAAAAACAGACGACGGCGACGAGTGCGTTTCTAAGCCATAAATCATCTCCATCTTCTTCTTCTCTTATATCCTCCTCCTCCACCACCACCACCATTTATTTTTTTCTTTCTATAACTTTTCCGTATTTTAATTATAAGCTTATACCCATCAACGTCATCATCGTAATTACGCAAAGATGAAAATAAAGATTTATAATTTTTTTTTTTTTGGTATATATGGCGGAAGATGAAACCATTTATGCTACCATTATGCAACATTTTAAATATCTTCTCAATTTGTAAATCAAAAATACTCCTACTCGTATACTTTGCAGCTTTCTCAAATTAATAAGTAGAAAAACGAATATTTTTTTTTTATTTAAAAAATTATATACTTTATATATAAAAATATTAAGAAAAAATGTTTATACGACGCTAGTCTACAATTTTGAGTATGGTTACTATCGACTACATACACATGTGGTTAATCACATCTCGAGTCGAACGTTTATGTAAAATATATGCAATGAAGAGAAAAAAGAAGGAAGAAAAAAATATATAATGTCTTAATACTAGAATATTAAATGGTAAAAAGCGTGTATCAAAATACATAGTGCGTTCGCGTTGAAAGTATAAACTGTTCAACTCGCTGGAGGTCCTTAAAATACGTAGAGAAAATGAAAGCAAAAAAAAAAAAAATTGCAAAACCGAGATACATTGAGAAAACGACGCTATGAGAAAGAGAGAAAATCAGAAAGAAATATGAAATTGAGATTGGGAAGCTGTGGATAGGCAGAACGATGTTCAAGGAAAAACGAAAGGGAGAGGTAAGAATGATTGCAAGAGTGAGAATAACACTAAAAGAACAAAATACGAATAATACTAAGATTAAAAAAGATTGGTACTAAGAGTGAAAAACATTGGTACTAAGAGTGAAAAACATTGGTACTAAGAGTGAAAAACATTGGTACTAAGAGTGAAAAGCATTGGTACTAAGAGTGAAAAGCATTGGTACTAAGAGTGAAAAGCATTGGTACTA
>JAQGAZ010001545.1:0-27687 GCA_034692225.1 Polydesmus complanatus
CAGGCGATTTCAATCCTTTCGTTTTGCCTTCGAAAAGACAACTCAACCGTAGATAATACATTAACGTAATATTTTGAAATCCCGTTGTCAAGATACTAAAATTTTAATTTTTCCTCTTCCCATATAAATCATGATAGAAATTTAAACTAAAAAAAAAAATAAACTTAATAAATAATATTGATTTTATTCTACGAGTATATTACCTTAGAAATTGGCTAACCTTCCTGAATAAATAGATTAGCTTACATTGACAATTTTCTTTTTTAAAAAAAGAAGATTAACAATAAGCAATCATAGCCGTAATAGTCAATCCAGCCAAATCCGCGTACTTTTATTACAAATGCGTGTATGATAAACTTAACCTCAATTAACCGCCAAGAGAATAAAATTTCTTTTCCTTAAAAGGAAAGTTATAAATTAGATTACAAGATTTAACAATTTTCACCGCGAAATGGTCATTAATTACGTTGTTCCTGGGGTAAGAGAAGTTGTCGAGTAGAAATGTCATCGAGTAACAACAACCTAGTTTGCATTACGAAATAAACTCGTTTATGGTTTTTGTTAATTATTAATGAGTTGAGGACAACGCTCCACCGTGTCTTAGCCTTTCAAGTTACAACACCTAATTTAGCTAAAGAATTTCCCACCACTATTATAATAGCCATATCAAACATATGCAATTATCAAAATGTCATAAACAATACCAAATGTGTCAAACATCCCAAGTAGCAACTATTTACTCGTATGCCCAACTTACAAACAAAAATATTGTAATAATAAATTCCATAAATTCAATATACTTTTAAGCTTATAATGAATTGCATTTCTCCTATTTAATTAGAATAATCCCCATAATTATAAACAAAACATTATTATAGGCTTTATAGCATCGCATCGGATAGGCTACAGAGTATGGTAGTTAAATTATTTTGCATAACTGGAGTATTATTTTGCATAACTAGAAGTACTGGTAATAAATTTGTCAACTAAAACGAAATTCTTGTAATCGTTAAAAATTAATCAAATATTTAATTTTATGAAATGGTAGTGTTATTTCCGCTAATTCCAAATTATCTTTCAAAAGAATAATGTTAGTATTGTACTATCTAACATACAAAGTTCGAACAATTTTGAAATACAGTAATTAGTTAAAATTAATCAGTAAAAATAAATACTGTACTGCTCATTCGTATTATCAAAATAAGGTGCAGTGAAACTGAAAGTATGATAAATTTAAAAATATTATTATCTCGAGTATGTTTTACCATCTACGGTGTTCAAAAACACCTCCAATTTCAGGGAAAATAATAATTACTATTTTGAGTATTTCTGAAAATTGCAATCTTGCAAGAGGAAATTACGTTTATCGTGCTAGTATTATGTATACTGTATACCCAATTTAATGTTTACTCAATATACGATTTTTCTTTCTGTAAGTCAATTTCATGTCGATTTGAATAAACATCCTGTCTGAACACAAACGGGGACAAACTGAAATTTGGAATGAGTTGAACAAACACATCCGATAACAAAGTGCGGTTCTGTACATGAGGTATGGTGGTATGCTCTGTCGAGCCTATTAGGCTGGCTAGTCATTCAAAATGCTTTGACGTCTTCAAGGATGATCAATCCCTCAAAGGCTAAAGATCGTCATTTTTAACTTGCAACATGACTTATGGTAAACTATAATTCATAATATGGATTATACAACTTTTCAATCCAAATATGGTACTGAAATCCCGTATGCTTAATCGGTGTCATAATTATAAGAAAACGGTTCCCCAACAAATCGAACGGTTAAATGAGCGTCAGTTTGACACGTAGTTAATATAAATTTCTTAAGAGATATATTAATAAGAAACAAACGCTTTTACATCCTTTATCACTCGTGGCAAATAATAATAAAACTCAATTAAAAGTGAGACAAATTAGGCAACACTCTTTCAACTAACACTTGTTTCTTTTTTAACACCTTTAGATAACAAATTTAAAATTCCCTCTAAAAAGTTGGCAACTGGAAGTCTCCAGAGAATGACTCACGCCTATCCAACTTTCCTTTTCCCCACATCTATCACTAAATGAATCATCACCCACCGAAGATGTCCTTCTTCATTTTCAAATACCTTTTTTTTATGTATTTATAGTGTTTACTTTTACGCGTTGCATTCTTCAACAGTAACTCTTATCACTACCGCCCATTTTTCAAACAGACCGGTATTTGTATACACGAGTGAACTTACGTAATTTAACCAATATTGAAAAGAAAATTAAACACAGTAAAAGCAACGCTACAAAAAAAATTCACGATAAATTGTTGAATGCTAATAAAATTAAATTTACAGTCTCTAAAATTTAAAGTCCCCAATACACCTTTAATTTGAAAACCGAAATGATAATTTTCCAATAATGTACTAAGAATTTTGTTTCATTTTTAGTACAGTATTTTTACCGTTTATTGAATTTTATTAAGTTATACAGTAGGTCTATGTTTTATTTTTAAATTAAATTTTCACCTATCGAATAAATCACGTTGTTTCCAAATCTTTTAGATAAGATTGTTTTACAATACCATTATTCCAAAACAAATGACTTAAATACTATTTGTTTCTGTTTATCTAATCAACCAATGACATGTGTATTGAAAATATGCAATCCGTACCAAAGCTGACAAGGCACATATGATTACTCAGTAAATAAAAAATACAGTAACAGATTCAAAAATTAACTCTAGCCGCAGATCGCCTAATAATTAATTTTTATTAAAAAAAAAAAATATGCGCAATTGAATTTATTAAATAACTTACCTTGCAACATGCTTCGATATGCGGTATCCGTAATAGCGAAAACGTGAGGTGGCACTTCATGGCGTTTTTTGCCTTTATAAACGTCAATAATTCGATCAGAATATATGGGTAATTTCTTGTAGGGATTGACCACCACGCAAAATAAACCAGAATAAGTCTAAAAAAAAAATAAAAAAAATTAAACATCAATTTAATGGGTTAATAGAATAATTTTTATACAGTATCTGTCACAAGCGTTATTAAATTTAATCAACGCAAAATAAGAATTATTGTTAACTGAGAACGCAATCAAAGTTATAAATTCATTAACAAGCCACCCTGAAATAATTAGATCATCCATTGACAATAGAGGCAGCAAGGCAATTTAATTAGAAAATATTGCTGCTTCATATTAAACTAATTTAATTAATATATTTTTCATTTTTTAATTATGTCAACTGTAATATTTCATCGAATCCCACATATGAATTTCGATAAATCACTTCCAAATGTTAATCAAAATGGACAAGTCTAACCACGAATTTAGTTTTCGAAATTTGAAATCTTCAAGCCTCGTCAATTATTATTAAAAGGTTTCTTTTTCTAGCTATAAAAAATTATTCTTAAAAGTAGCTTAAATTTAGCATCTTCAAATCGCAAATACATATACTGCACCCTTTAAACCGTATAAAATTTTAGTAATGAATTTCATAAAACGCAACAAAATTATATTCTTAATTTTGCAATTGCAAAAATTATTTATTTCGAAGTGTTTTTATCGTTAAACACGAGCAGCCAAAATTCAAATTTCAAAGAGAAACCAAAGCATAATAATTTCTTTTATGTACCAGTATAATATAAATAGGTGATTTAAGAGAGTTTCGACAACCCTTAAATTTTGCAATTGATTTCCTATTAGAAACACATTAACCGATAAAAATGAAGATAAACAGTGTATTGCATTTAATGAGGATTTAAATCCTAACGCCACATTTTCAAAAACGCTTTTCTCTTTCAAAAACCCACAGCTTGCAGTATTTTCACACAAGTCGCCGCATAAATATCGAGTCTACTAATATTTCTTTCGCATGTTCTCAATATTTCTCTACCTGATCTTTCAACTATTTGTCCGCCCCCACCTACAAAATTCTTTTGCTCCGAGACTAGCAAACGATCGTGTTTGCGCGAGGCCTAAGGTAAACCAGTCAAAGTCCAAGGTTGATTTCAAATTACCTTAGCGAACGCATTCTTCGTTGTTTTCTTACGACATCAACCGCCAGAAACGCTAGGCCTCACCAATATTGTTTCAACGTAAAAAAAAAATTCATAAACCACCCTCAATAACATCCTCCTTCCTTCATCTCCCTCACCGGCGGCACCTGATTTTAAAAATAAAATTGACGAGAACACATCATGATCTACGTCAAAGTAGATTCTTTTCTTTAAAATTTTACCACTACTGTTTCAATTTTCCATCGACTCATCTGATTCTATCAGCATGATTCACTTTGGCAACGTTACCTAATATACCTCACCAGACTTAATGCAGAGTTGAGTAGAACCAGAATTGATATTTATAAATGACAAGCCTTGAAAATTTAGTTTTTCAAAAAATCATAAAATAATTAACTCGAGTTAAAGCGCCGGCACGAAAAATTTCCAAATACAAGTATAAATGACGGAACCGTTCAAATTTAAATTACAGCATTTTTTTTTTTTTTTTAGTTATTGTTACAGTAGTGCTAAATAGAATTTACAATTCATAAAACCCTCCTACACAAATTCACTAAATCGAAACTATGCGATGCGAACAGCCTACTCTTTAATAGAGATCAAGTGCGTACAAAAATTCTAAAAAAGAAAAAAAAAAAACCTTTAAACATTTTTATAACATGAAAGTGAAGGTCAAAATTTGCCGAATTATTTTAATAAAATTCGACACGCGACCAAACTCATTTAAAATGCCAAAAAGTTGCAGTATGCATAATTTTAAAACATGCATAAGGCGAATAAAATATTTAAATGGTTATACTGTACTGTAATATTAATAATTAGCATAACTGCAGCGTTTTAGCCGAGTGGACAAAAAGTCACTTCAACATCCTAAATCAAACAATGTGAATCATTTGATTTTATATCCGGGATTTACGTAAACTTGGAAAGCAAACTTTAAACTACTGTGTAGGTGTTTTTATTACTGAACTTTAAAAAAAAAAAATAATAATAATAAACCTTCAGCTGCTCCACTTTATTATTAACGGGGCAGCTACGGTAGGTAAAAACTAACTACAGGTCTAGACTCTATAGACATCATGAGGATTTCTTTTAAAGAATGACTACTATTCTTTAATACCTGTATTGAGATCATAAATCAAAATACAGTATTCTACCTTTCTGTTCGATATTAAATTCCTTTATTTGGCTTAATTTAATGAGACTTTTGACGCCATCTATTCTACAAATCAAAATATAAAATATTCTATAATTTTTATATTACCGTAGGTCTACACGTAATTGAAAATGATCATATATTAATTTCATAAATATTTATTTCCAGCCCCAATTTATATAAAATAAAAAAAACTACAATTCACCAAACCGGTAATACATTTAACAGTTGCAAAACGCAAGTATTTTAAATTATTGCGTACAGGTTTACCTATATTATATCTTGCCTATTTAACCAATACACTTCTGTATGTGCATGTACGTTCTTTGTTCTGAAAGTTGTCAGCGTGCGTGAGTCATCGTGCATTTTTGCTTTGATCTCAAATTACGGAATGTGTTTTAATAAGCCATGAGAATGACAGATCTGGAAAGCTTTTTCCTTCAAAAAAAAAAAAAAAAAATTGTCATTCAAATTGATTTTTTTTTTTTGGTACAGTATTCCTCGTAGTCGGTCAGGCTGACGCTTTTAGTGGCGCCAGAATCAAACGACTGTTGCAACTATAAAAAAATAAAATCGAGGTACTGTATAAACTTAAATCGTGTTGTACCGTCAAAACAAAATATCGAAAGTAGGGTAATTGAAATTCATGGTCTCCGAGAGAATCAAGTAGCTGTTCAACGCCCAAATATGGTCAAGAATTATTACAAAACCTAAACAAGGATAAAAATTAATGTAGAACCTGATAATAGCAACATAAAAAAAAACTTCATAGATTGAATTTACAACCTCTAAAAAAAAATTCCGTAATGCAATATAATATTTCAAACTGGAATCAAAGATAAAAAGAATAATTATTATGCAACTCCATGCCGATTCCAAAAACACTTTACGAAAATTGAAACAGCAAGCTAAATTCCATTAAAAAAAAAAAGAGGAAAACATAAAAAAAAATAAAACACCTTTAAAAACGAAATAACTAATTATGTTAAACGCGCAAAACAATTTAACGTATTGAAGTAAATAAACCACGCATAAAAAAAAAATAATTTCAATTACTAAACAAAACCAGAAGAGATATCTCGGCAAACCAGTTAAATGAGTTTCAAAGGTTATGACGTTTGTGAATTTGCTCTCGTTTTAAAACTTCGACCACACATGACAACTATTTCCGGCAATTCTGTCGACTTGGTTAAAGAATTAACGTTTTACGCTCAACAGGGCAACGACTTTCTCGAAGAAAAGAAAGAAAATATAGACCAATCGAGGAAATTCGCGGCACTTCGCACATTTTTTTCCTCGAGACAACTATGAGCTCATAAGGATTACGAGAGCCAATTAAATCTAGGATCGTGAATGAAATTAGTAGCGAGCAACGATGATTCAAAAAATTTCGAAAAACACAATTGATTTTAGGTCGAGTTGAGAAATGACATGTATAGAAAATCCTTGCTGAGAAGTGAGAAAGATGAAAACTCGTGAGGAAAAAATTGGAGAAGAGAGAAAAAGAGGTCCGGCGATGGGGTAAAAAAAAAAACGTTGCTTGAGAGTTTAACAGATGCACAATAAATGAGTCATTTAAGAGTAGCACACCTGCCGTGGACATCCTTTCCAAGCGGTTTATGCGATTTCGTTGACGTTATGCTTATCAAATTTCCATCCATTTATCCAGTTTACGCAACACCCAATATTGTTAAACGAGATAAACTTACTCGCCATGCTGAAGCACAGCTAGCAAACTACACTCTTCTCACTCATTGAGCTGTAAAACCCGTTCGACCGTTTTCTCCACTTTCCCCCCAACGTCTTGAGAAATATTCTATAGTGAGAAAACTTCTTATGCAAATAAAGTACCCGCAAAAACAGCTCCAATTTTTGGTTTGACTTTCCGATTTAACGTCATTTTAAAATGACATTTTTTCATATCTGGCAAATATCGGTCATCATTAACTTTTCAAAAACTGATCAAGTCAACCATGAATCGTCAATTTTAAAATAGCTCCGGAAGCGTCTATAGCTTACATTTTTTTTTTACCGCACATGTAGGCCCCACATGTAAAAAAATGAACTAAAAAATTCATACATAATTCTGGTATTATATTGTAATAAAATTTCAGTAATTTTTAATAAGAAATTAAACGGGAAATAATGATAATGAAGTTCAGAATTATTGTGCCGGTAGATAGAATTTTTTTTTTTATCAAAAGAAGTAAGTTTAAACAAGCAAGCCACAAGTGTATAATAGTTTGCAATCGAATTTTATCGGTCAAGCATTACCGACATTCTTATTTAAAAAAAAAAAAAAAGAACTTTCACTTTCCACCTTGCTTCAACAATGGGATGAATTGAGAAAAATTCTCCACACGTCCCATGAGTGATTCACATGTTTACAGAAAAGAAAAGCAAATCCCCGACCAAAGTTGTGTGCGGTTTCGAGGGGGAAATTAAATACATGTACACGAGTTAATAAACGCATCGAGTACATAGGGGGGCTCGAAATCCACAGTAAAATTCATTAGTAGCGCGAGGATGGAGAGAATAGGAATTGACTCTCTCTCTCTCTTCCATTAATTTTTCCATTCTCAAGATTTTGTAAAATGGATTGTCCAATAGAACACATAATTCTATTAAGAAGAATTGAAGAAGTACGATAATATTGTGTGTTTGACCGTGACACGTTTCCCTTCTGTGCCTCACTTTCGCTTCGCACTGCTTTAATCTAGCAGATTGTTGGAAAAACGTAAAAAAAGAAGCGAGCAAAAAGGTTGATGCAGAGCATGCAGTGAGTGAGCAGGCTGTTGGCACAAGGACACTAGGATAACAACCTTTTCCAAAGTTCCATTAGCCAGCACATGATGAAGACAAGAGAGTGAAGGAGGAGGAGGGTAGGGTAGAAAGTTAAAGCCAGCAAACTACTGAATCTATTTATTTGATTGTACGGAGGAGCTTAGTGAACACTACGGATAGTAAATAAATTATTTCGCGCGTGAGCTAGGCCAACGCACTAATACACAATTAAACAAAACTATTATTAATCTCGACCTTGCTAGCTATTCCATTTACAAGTTTGAAAAAAAAATAATGCTCGGATTTTGTAACAACACTTGAAAGATTCGGAGCTCATAAATTTAGGATAATTAGCTTTTAAAAAATACTTGTGAGTTTCACAAAAAAAAAAAAAAACATCTTACACACAGTAAAGAGTAGTATAACGAACTCCAAAAATGTTTTTCAATTTACTGTATATTTTACTTAAAACTCGTTGAGATTAAAAATATTCAAAATTGGTAAAGAAAAAATATTCGTAAAAAAAAAAAATAATTAAAGGAATGACAACAGTTGCTTTATATTTTGGAGTCACTTTTGTAACAATTTTTCCATTAAAAAAATAATATTCTGAGGTAATTTTTGAACTGAAATTGAGTACCATAATAGAAACTCATACTCCCACGAGAGTATTCACCTAAATATACTGTACTTTCAAACCTGTACACTGTAAGCCGTGTAATACATGTACTGTACACGGATAAAAACAATGAAAATTAAATGTGTTGTATTTTAAAAGTTTTTTTTAAAAAAATAATAATTAAGCTACCGGCATTACTATACTTACTGAAAATGAAGTAGAACATAATATTATACAGTATAATGTAATGTTGACATAATTATCTGTAATTTAACTAAGAAAAAAAATGTCAGCTCTCACGTTTTAAGTGGTACTGTATTTGATTAAAATCATTTTTTTGTACAGCAATTATAGCAAAATCAAATCTCAAGTTGATTCAACTTTGTTATTAAAAACGTAAACATATTTTTCTGAAAATTATTTTTCATTTTATAAAGCAATAAAAATATAACTTACTTTCAATAAAATTGCTATAAAAATATGTTTTTTCTTACGGCTCTGTGAAGAGAAGGAGAATAGCCTACATGTATAGAGTTATTTTGTAAAAATAAAAATAAAATAAGTTATTCCCTCAAATGCGATTAACTAGTTTTCCACTTTTTTTTTTTTTTTTCTCCCAGACACTCCTGGTTCTGTTCTCACAGACAGATGAAATCTCACGTTCACTCCGCTTTACCTTCAAATAATACGATTAGCTAAACTTACGTTAAAATACAAATAAATTTCAAATTTAGTTTTATTAAAAAGTATATATTTTTTCTAATGTTAACGCCCAAAAAAAAAAAAAGGGAAGAAAAAATATAAGCCGTTCGATAACTTATTTGAAGAATTTATCTTGGTTGCACATGTACCATTAATTTTAATACCAAATATGGCTGTTGCCTAAACCGCAAGACCTTCATTATCTTTAATTTCGACTAAAATCACGATTGTAATATCGGAATAACACAATAATTGCCTCCAATGATATTCCTAATTTCATCCAAGATTTCTCATGTCTCAAAAGATAATTTCTCTGTTCGAATTGCAAAAATCACATAAAAAAATAAAAACAGTAATTTGTTTTAATGCACTCGTATTAAAAACGATAATTCTACTCAAAAACTAAGCTTTCATTTTAATAAGCGCCAATTCAAAGAAATTACGTCAACGAAGATTACCAATAAATAACTTGAAGAGGGTAAGAAAAATAACGTGATCTCATCCCGGCTAATCTTTATTCAACAGATGAACCTTACAAAAAAAAGTACTAAAAAAAAAAATGAATCATTCATACGTTGAATTCTGTTAAAACCAAATACCGTATTAAAATAATGCAAATAAATATTCAATTAATACACTAATTTTGTAAAAACTAATAATTCTTTTACATAATGCATTTTTATCATCAACATTATTTTTGACGCACGTAAGTTGAGTTGAAGCGCGTCAGAATAATATTATATGTCACATTCTTTGTGGTTAATATTACATTAAAAACAAACAAAAAAAATTGACGAGGGCCTTGAACTTGACATCGGAATAAACTAAACTCTCGAGTCTAGACTCTTGTCAATGAATAATTAACCACCTCAATTTAAGTTAGAAAAAGAAAATTTGACACTTGAGAGTCACATGAAAATGTAAAAGAGTGAACTTACGTAAATGAGTCCGGAATAATATCGGTCTTTCAAATTGTGGAGTACCGAAGCTTCATTCAGACATGTCAATTCGGCCATATCTTCCACTTTGTTGAATTTCGGCGGATTCATTTTTTGGATGTCGTCCTTGTTGACCATCAAATGTTTACCAGTTTCGATCACCTCCACCTCCACTTCTTCCCCGCGTTCACCTTTAACACTTGCCGCCACAAAGCCTTGTGTTTCGTGAGGGACCCATGCCAAACGTTTGGAAGTCCATTCGGCTTGGGCCGTGGGATCGTTGAATACATTACGGTCGACCACCAAATATTTCAAGTCCGGATCGTTGTGATCCAAACGAGGGTCTGCCTCCGCCATGTTTTCAGATTTTTGTTAAAAGTCTTTTATGCGATTGATCAAATACGCCCAACTCGATCGCGCTATCGAATCGATTAGATTCAAGTAAACTCTTTTCCCCGAAAATAACTCTTTGATTTTTTTTTTTAATGCCTTTTTCAATTAGGCGTTGTCTAGTAACCGATTTTGCATCTCTATCGCAAAGATAACTGATAATTTGATAAATTTTAAAACGGCACCGCTCTCTCCAAGAGAAACACAAACACTCCCCGGTTGGCCGTTGATTACAAAGTCAAAAACATTTGAAAAGTTAAATTTATATACCACCGCAACGACAGCGCCATCGTTCTACGTCAACGCCATCTTTAAACATGCTGCCACCTATTGAGCATTTTGACAACTATAGCGGCTCAACAGTTTGTATGGAGCGCGAGCCTAAGAGCTGTACAGTATTATGTATTAATATGGCACGCCATTATCAAACAATGTCATGTACATGTACTGCAAAAAGTTGAACTCACGGGGTTTTTTTTAAAAAAAATAATACAGTAATAATATTTAAAAAAAAAATATATAAATACAGTACAATAATTATTTTATGAAAAACTATAGTCTATGCTATAGTTATTCATTCTTTTTGATTAAAATGTTTATTGTAATATAGCTTAAGAAAATTTTTTAATTGGTTTTAGCTGCAATAAACTCTTTAAGGAAATTCTTTATCAAACATAATTATTGCGTTTGCATAATGTATGACAAAATTAATTAATTTATGATTATTTATTTATTTTTGTAGGCCTACTTTTTTAAAAAGCTTTGTTGATAGCCAAAGTGTTTCTTTTTTTTTTCAATTTACGATAAATTATGGCCACTAAAAACATTAACTCATTCGAAAGAGTTATTCCTTAAAAATACCTACAGTAGCCTATTATAATTCTATAAAAACCATACATGCAAAAATATTTATTGTAATTATTTTGAGACGACATTAGACAAATATTAAAAAATGGCTTTTAATCGCAATTGGAATATTTTAAAATGATGCCATATTAAATCATCCACAACCTTTTTTTCTATGCAAAACCAAAAAACACAATCGGGCACGTCATCTAAAGATGATTGACGAGATTTTCGAATGACAACTCTCATTAATACGAAATTGAAACATGATTAAAATGAAGATTTGATTCTCATATGTAACGACCTACTAAACGAATATATCAAAATGGAATTGTACAGTATATAGAGTAGAGAAACGTTTAACAAACAATTTCCAAAGTCGATAAACATTGGTATACTTCAATGAAGCGAGAGATGATAAAAAAAAGTTCAAAATGATTACAAACATAAAAAATAATTAAAATAAAAAAAAAATGACTGATGATAAGGTTTCAACGTAACAACACATACTGTACGTATATACAAAAAAGCAAATTTTAAATATACATTAATTAATATGCACCATACTTCACGGATAGATTCCACATCTATGTTTTTTCTTATGTAAAATGCACCTTGCCTTATTTACAATACAAGTGAAATATCCAACACTAAAAGTAAAAATATTTATCTTTTCTCGAATTTATCCATGTATCTCCATGACCTAACTATGGCCTCCGTTTTTTGAAATTTAGTTTTAGTGATAAGTATTGTTATAATCTGCACGATCCCCGTAAATGACTTAATTCGTACGTTTCAATGAATTGTATGTTCAAATAAAAAACGACAGTGCAATAATTTTATCGACTGGCCATGTTTAACGCCGAATTTCAACATCACAGGCAGCTTAAAAAACAAAATATCTCCATTATTTTGTTATTGTTCATAAACTGTAGTAGATTGAATCATACGAATTTTAACAACGCCCAAATTTTTAATATTAAATTAAAAAAAAAAAATTCTATTCACTTCACAGGGCGATAATGTCAACAAATTATAAATTAAATTGGAATCTACAGCGTTGACATGTATTGCACACAAACGTTGAAACCATTCAGTAAATACGAACTTCATCTTTTGACATACACGAACGTAACAAAAAAAAAAGCCGATTTTCACCTCACTCACATCTAATTCATAAAAAAAAGTGAATAATCTTTGAGAGTGAAACCGGAAAAGACCCTGGCTAAATTTCAAGGCTGTCGCTAAATAACCAATATTCAATCAATAAAAAAGTCAAGTTAAGAAATTACAATGAGTAAAATTTACCTTATGATTCGGACACAGCATACAGAAATGGTCTTCCCTTAATTCGCAACCTAAATTATTAATGATTCTTTTATTGCATCAAATTTCAAAAGATAAAATTTTAATTTTATTCACCTTTATCGGTAGCACAAAGGTAATGATACTGTTCTGGACAACCTTTCTGTAAGCAGCCCAATGTAGCTCCCGGTTCTTGACAACAAGAGCAAATCTTTAAATAAAAACATATAAAACAATTAACATCTTCATAAAAACTGCAACAAGTTTATGTTTACATAAGAAGTCATCCTTATCGCCTCTTTTAATCCTATAATTTTATTTCCTGTAAGGTAGACACCGTGGCACCAGATTATACAATCCTCGTGAACCCAAATTTCCATCGATAAATTCAAATTTGTCGTGCTTCCGCTTTGATTGGGTGTCGCTGATCCTTTATTTTTGTTTACAGGCGTCGATGTGACAAAAACACAACTGGTTGTTCGAGACGCTCGATTTATTTCATTTCGATCTTGTTTAGGCTTAACAGTTTTTTTTTAAACTTTTAATTTTAACATACTGTAAATAAAATAAAATTTGACATTAATTACCTTTTTGACCACGGCTGTCTTCAAACAGTCATCTACAACATCCGTTGGTTTCCGTTTAGTTTTCGTCTGCTCGGAGACATTTTTGATTTGATCTCCACAATTCGAATTCGACTCGTCTTCACAGGAACTATCAATTTTTGAAGAAGTTTCCACAAAATAAGGACCGTATAGATCTCCTAATCCGCGATAATGACTTCCTTTGTGACAGAAAATGCAAACCCATGACTGATCTTTAGTAAAGACGTCATAATTCGCGGATAAAGTACTATTATATCCCATTGCCATCATTTTTCTATGAGCGCGAGCATCTCCGTGCAACAGCCTACGATTATTCTTATTTTTCGAATCCGCCTCGTCATCTTTAGTCGTAGTGTTTATCACGGTGAAATCCATACCATGCTTACCTGCTTTTGAAACGTGAATGTAAGGTCCTTTGAGCTTATAGTCTGCTAATGTCTTCTTTACTATGGGCACCGGTTGCGTCGGCTGCTCGTACGTTACCGGCACCGGCGGAGGTTGCGTAACCACAACAACATTTTGTTTCTTGGCACACGATTCTACTACATGTTCACTTACCGCACTTTTTACCAACGCACTACTTCCCACTTCTGTCACAACACTACTTTCCTTTATTTCCGTCATTGAATTCATATTAGTACTAGCACCGCTCACATTGATGGCCCCACCTCCTCGATCCGCCGCCTCGCCTTTCGAAGCAGGTTCTTTCTGCTTTTTGTTTTTTCTCGGTTCTTTTTCAAAACCAGGTGGTTTAGGTTTGTTTTTGCTTCCCAAAGGTCGCCCCCTCTTCTTCTTGGCAGAATTCATAGCTGAACCATCACCGCTTGTGTTGTCCATTTCGAAAGAATTTTGACTGGTTGAAGCTTTAGTGCGAATATCAGACATGCTATCAATATCGTTAATTCCAGTACCACCGACTATTACGCCGCCTCCGATGTTATCCATTTTATCACCCACACGAGAAATGGGGGCTAAACGATTTTGAGCATTAACTACGCCGCAGACAGGACCGCTTCCGTTATTTGGAAGCATCCCTTGAGAATCAGCACCATAAGGTTGGAGATCGTTCCTACCATAATTCGCAAACCGATTGTAATTAGTCAATGACACGGGTTGTTCTTCGTTATACCCACCGAATCTCGAATCACCATAAGACCTATCTACAAAATAAGATTTATCACAATAACCTTTCGAATCTAAACGTTCGATGGTATTTTCAGTTTTGTTAATTAAAGAAATATCAGTTCGAGGATTGTAAGGAGAGTTGACTCCGTTCATATCGATAGGCATCGGATAGCTAGGATACATCGGAGGCCTATCGTATTGTTCTTTCCACTTTTTACGACGGTTGAGTCTGGCGTTCGGATCATCCCACGCATGAGACGGGAATTTGCGTGAACCGTGTCTTTCTTTATATTCACGAAACGCGCCTGTCGAGATTTTTGCGGGTCCGTTAATAACACTAACCGGGCAAGACGCGATAACACCTTCTTCTTTTAAGTTCTGTTTTAAACGTTCTGATGCAACTAAATGATCTCCTTCTTCAAGACTCATGTGCCCATTCTCATGATTAGACTCTTCGTCTTTCTTTATGCTTTCGGAGTTGGCTACCACAGGTACGTCAATTTTTTGCAAGTATTCAGGTTTTTGTTCGCTTAACTCTGCGTTGTTTGGGCACTCTTCTCTTTTTTGAACTTTACCATTTTCGGCCAAAGGTTTAATAATCGGACTTGGTTTACAAACCTCACCCGAATCGATTTTAGTAGTGTTGGAGACGATCTGTTTAGCGTCAGAAGACGTACTGGTGTGCATAGATGGGGTAGGACTGTACGGTGGCGACATTCCCGTGACGGAAGACTTTCCTTGAGAATCTCCGGACACAACAGAAGGTGAAGACGCTTCGGGAGTTTTTGATTTTTGAGACGCGTATGATGGCGAAGGTGAGGGTGAACCGCAACCAGCCAATTGTTCGACTGAACTAAACTTCGATCCGGCTTTATTTACCGTTTGACCATTTCCAGGACTCACTGACGTTGGTCTCGAATTGCTCATATTTTGAGGTTCGAGCATTACCATCTTTTGCAAACTTTGCAGTGGGTCAGTCGAAGGAGTAGCGGAAGTATTGTTCGCATTGTTCGTGGAATGGCCAACCATAGGATTTCGTCCTAAAGTAACGTTAGAACGGGAATGTGATGGGTTGGGTCCTGGCGAATACTCGTAAGAAACTGGCTGTTGGTGTGCTGGGGGCGGATGAGGAGCAAACGATGGGGTTGAGAATGCTTTGCTTTGGCCTGATGAACAAACTGCCGGAGAAACAATGCCACCAAGTGTACTTATTCCTTAAAATTATATTTTGTAAAATAAGAAATTAAATAAAACACCAATTTGCAAAAATGTGCATACCAGGAGAAGGAGTCGCCCGTGGTGAGTTGACCATCCCTGGACTCAATCCTTGTGAATGGGCCCAGGCAGGATGATGATGAGCTGCTGATGCTGACGGTTCCATCATAATGTGCCGTGAGTAGTGAGGCATGACCATCGTTGGACCGCTTGAAGGAGGTGGTGGGGACCGCATCATTGGTGACGGTGTAGCAGGCGGACTACTGCCCATGACATGTCGAGGGGAATGATTATACAGAAGCATTGGATCATCCCACGATCCCGGATTTGAGTGCAAATGATTATTATACATTGATTGACCTATTTGAAATAAATATTTTATACATTAAAATCTTCAAAATCAAGTTGCGCAATAGAAATTTAAGTTTGATCATTGAAAATAGCTCAAAGTAAAAGTTGAGCACAATTTGTATATGAAACATAATTTAAATATGGCATTTTTGACGACATATAAAATCAAAAAATAATTAATTAAAAAGTCGGTTAATTAATTTAATTTATCAAGTAATTGCTTATAATCTAGAGCCCAATAACTTTGCAAACAGTACCTACAAATTAAACAAGCATAAGTTAATTTTCCTAACGGTGACCTAGCAAATAATTTAACAACCAAATTCGATAAAGTAAACTAAATTAAAAATTCATTCGCAAAGTTAATTCGATTATGTTTCTTTTAAAATAAAAAATTAAAAGCAATCAATTAAAAAAAAAAAAACCTTTAAAAAAAGTCGAGTTAAACAAACGTTTTTTTGTTTTGTTTTTTTAAAAAAAATGCATTTAATTTACCGTAAATATCTTGATTAGGTCCATAATGAGGTTGCCCAGACGCGGAATAGCCATCATTAGTTGGATAAGACATGTTGTGGCTCACTTGACCATTAGGACCGTTGTACTGTTGTGAATAAGCCGCCGGTGAATGATATGCGTAAGCGTTTGCTTGACCTGAACTCCCCTGTAATACAGCAAAATCAAACGTAAATTATTGATTCCAGATGAACGTTATGTAGGTCGCTACTAATAGGACTCAGTTGGACAATTTTTTTATACAACAATCAAACAATTATTCAATAAAATAGTTGTATGCCAAAATGAAAACAGCCATTGTTCAATTTTCAAACCCTCAACTTACCAACTGATGATCGTAGCCGTGCTCTGGATAACTTGAACCCAAGGAACCTGTATATTTTATAAAAATAAAATAAAAATTCAGAAATGAACAATTTAAATTGCAATAGATAAAAATCCTATCAAAAATTTCGATTTAAAATCGTATGTCCCCCCCAAGACAAACATTCATAAACTTGCTCATGCAAATAAAATTACCGGTATTTCAAATCGTAATTTATTGCAAATTCTACGTGCAAATAAACTAGGGGATTGTGCCAAGAAAAAATTAATGAAGTTTATAATTGAGAACCATTTAAAACAATCCCAAATTACAGTATCTTCAAATATATTAATTTAAGTCAAGTTTATCAACCTTGTAAATTTTATATTAAACAACACTTATATTTATTTGCCACCAAATGACTTAATCTTGTTTTAAAGTTTTGATCGCAACAAGAGGTTTAAAAAAAAAACAAGACTAAATTTCTGCAAATTAGATTTAATAATACTGTACCTATTAACTGATTTTTAAAAGATATTATGTATACATGCACAGGCCCATACATTTTCCTACTATTTATTTTAATTATTAATCTATTTTTGGTAGCGCTGGTAATCACATGGCTGTGTAAATAATAACATTACTCATAGAGTGGCAACGAAATATTAGAAATGTTTCCCCTTAAAATGACAAATCTATTTTTAATTACAGCGTAATTCCGAAGATATCAAATAACCAAACATGCATAACCACAAAAATGTGAACCGTTATCCGGACAAGAAATGACGATTCTTATGTTTCAAGAAATTCAACCACATACAAAAATAAACAAATGCATTTTTTTTTTCTCCTCCTCGAGCAAACAACATGCAAAAAAAAAAAGATATACACCCCAGTACTTATTCAGTTTGTAGTTCTGAATGTGATATTCAAACGTATCCAACCTGAATAACGTGGGGCTTGCATGTTTTGCCGAATGTTGTAGGCCAGACTAGCATCCTGTGAAACACCGTTCTCTGGCGATGATACTGAAACAGATGTCATGGTAAATCAATTTCCGCTTCAAACTCATTCATTAAAAAAAAAAAAGAATCATGTGTTCAGCAAAATTTTTAGGTTTTGGATTGATAAATCAATTATTCTCGCGTATACATTGAATTAAATTCAAAATTTTTCGCATAGAATTCCAGTAAATAATTATTATAGATTTCCCAATTAATAATAGAATCACTGAGTATAATATAAACAAATATCGTTCACAATTAAATTCCCGTTACTATCGTATTAAAAATCGTGAAAAAATACATTTTTTGTTGTTGTTGTTGTTGTAAAAAAAGAGAAATTGAAAAAATAAAATATTGAGCAAGTTTTTTTTTTTAAAAAAAAAGTAAGTACTGTATTAGTTTATAAGATAAAATAAAAAAATAAAGAGTTCTACAAATTAAGACTTTTTAAAATATTTGCTTATAAGCCTAATTCAAAACTAAGGGGGAAAAAACCCCCCAAAAAAAACCGATGAAATTTAACAGAAGAAAAATGCGACTAGACTAATTCAAGCGATGACAGTTGGTTTAAAACGTGGGTCACTGTACGGAGAGCTTAATCACATAGACAGAAAAACATAAATTTCTAGTCGGCCAGTCGTTTCAAAACAAAATTTTATACAAATAAACAACACGCAAAAATTTGAAAGACGAAGGGGGGAAAAAAATACCTATTCTACCGGAAGTAAATTGGAATCAAACTTTTTGACCCGCCCTCATTAAAAATTTCCAAAAATATATACGTTTATCATCAAAAAGTCTATACAGTCCCTACGCGTTTACGCTTGATAAAAAGCACTCCTTTTTCAAAATAAAATGCGGGATCAAAATCAATACGCTACAAATCGTCATTAAAATCTCCCCCAATTTTCTAGAGAATTTAACTTTTAATAATCCGCGGTAGATGGATTTTTTATCTTACTATTTACACGTTATTTTTCACCCTACATCAAAACGAATAGTGTATACGAAATAAATATTCGCTCCCCATACACAGGTAGAACGCGCCAAACCACTTCAACTATAGCTACGTAAACCCCAAATGAATTGGAAATTTCCTACATTTGATATTTATTTATAACTAAAAGGTTCATTACCTACCTGCTAAACTTTGTCTCAAGACTGATACGTTTTCTAGGATTTTATCACAATGTTCTGGAGGTATTCCCATAGAATGTAAAGTCGACGATTGCAACTGACATACCTATAGACGACGCAAAACAAATTCACGTATTACGCTTCTACCACCTATAATCACAAAATCGATCGATTTCAACAAATTGCATTTGAAAAAAAATCGAAAAACGTGCGAAAGTAGATGAAGAAAAGAGGTAAACGAATAGAAATGCTGGCGCTAATGTCGGCCATGTTGCCCTTGCTTTGCTTATGGGAATGTGTACGTATGTGTATGCATGTGATGTGTTTATATGTGTATGTCTATACGACACAAGCCAATACACACAGGCAGACGCATTTTTGTTTCAAACTTACCGAGTGAAGTGTTTTAAATCCGTAAGCTTCGAAAAGATTGGCATATTGTTCACACATAAACGTCTTCAGCCACCGTCCAATTTCTGGCATTTCGCGCAAAATAATTAGGAAAGAGACGGTGATTTGCTTAAGTCACTTTGGACATTTTCGACGATGAGACTCAAAATCAGATGAACGATGAATCACGTGACGTAACAGCGGACACTCCACCCATTCAATAACCGACACCACCCACCCGTCCGAATCCAAATTCAATTTAAAAAAAAAAATACTACTTGCTTTTTAATAAAAATGTTGTATCTTTTATAAGAAGAAGAAATTAATATTGAAGCTTTAACTATTTTGAGATTTTTACACCTTTTTGTACTTTTTTTCTTTTTTTTTGTAATTCTTTCATTTAATATTTATTACGCTTTCACTGCATTTTTAATAAAAATGTAAACATTAATGAGTAAAGTTTTAGGTCGTTAATTTTAGAATAAAGTTATAAAATTGTATTTAATTGAGCGAATGTGCAAGTAAAACGCGTGGGAAAATTTGTTAAATTTGATAATTCATTTAACAAATTAACAGATAATTTATTATAATATAATTATAATAATGAGAAAATTATTTCACGATAAAATAATTTATTCCGCTCGAGAGCAATTCTGAATTATTATATAATTTATTTAATTCTTAATTTAACATTACTTTTTATTATAATATAAAATAATAACGCTAATATTAAAAAAATTATTCTTGTATCAAATTTTTATTCACGCATACCGGTAATTAAAATTTTGATACGATTTTTTTTAAAAATTTTAATATACGGTAACTATTAAAAAAAAGAAAACTTTCAATTAAAATCTAATATGTCATTGTACAAAACTTTTGAACCAATAAATTAAATAATTCTATCTACCGTAGTGATGTCAATTCGTTTATAAAATTGATAGACTCACTCGTTTTGACCCAAAGAAAAAAGTATAAAAGTAATTTATTAAAACAATACTGTAATTATTAAATATTAACAAAAAATGCAATTTTCAAATAATAAAAATAAGTATAAATTTTACAATTATCTGTTGTTGAATCTATTTTCCATATTTCGTTTAATTACCGTTTCAAGAATTGGCCTGTAAAGAAAAAAAGAAAAGAAACTTTTTTAAATGTTGCTTATTATAAATATTATGAAAGCAATTTTAAACAGTACTTCTTACAAAATCATTTCTTAGAAAATTATATAAACCATTAACAAATATATTGTAGTTACTAAGGAGTTTAAATTAAATAAAAATGTTTGTCTAAAATAAAAATTTGACGTTTTTTTTTGTTCCTGATAATTTTGCTGTATATTAAGGTTGGATAATTTAACGATGGTCATTGACTTTTTACATGTTATGAAATTTAATCTAAACTAGAAACAATTGATTTTTGACAATTTTTTAAAAAAATGTTACTACTAACGCATTTTGTGAAATGTCGTCTGTAACTTCATTGGCCAAAAATTCTCTCTCCATTGGTACCTCTGGAAGACCAGCTTCTATAACAATATTATGTTATCATTAATACTGTACAGTAAATACCAACGTCAAAATAAGTTATCTACCAGATTCAAACACTGAAGCAGCATACTTAAAATTATGAAACAACAAATATTCACGAATAAGTTCATTAATAACTGCGTTGTCTTGACTTTTATTGACGTTAGTTGAATTTCTCATTCCAGTACAATCGTCCATCGCATGAAATATTTCTGCACGGAGCCTAGCTTTTACCTCGCCGATCACCCCTTTTCTTTCCAATGATTTTATGAGAGCTATAAAGCATTAATACAAAATGATAACCGTTATTGTTAAATAAAATTGCCCGCAAACGCATAGTTTCGACATGGTTTCAGTGTGCATTACACAAGCGGCTCAAACGAATGAGTGTAAGCCTACACATTTATAATGCCAATTAACAAACCTTTTTGTAAATTTTCATCACTATTATCCATTGCTCAAAGTTACGTGCTGCAATAATAAATCGCTAGGAATAAAGTTTTAAATTTCAAAGACGTCGCAAAAACCGTTTAAATAGCCAAAAATAATGAAGACCCGCTTTTATGTTCATATTTACATATTACGATGGTAGATGGCGGTAGTGTGTAAAAGCATATTTAGCGCAGCAAAATACATTATATCAATTAATTTTCCATTGGTTAAATTAAAATTTTCTAAATACAGTACAATACTTTTGAGTAATTTATTAAAATTTATGATAATCGATGATTAATAACTTAGTAATCGGTCTAAATTGCTATAAAAATTTTCGATAAAAGTTAATCATCAATTTGCCGAATAATTTGGTCCCAAATTTTTACATAACTCAGCTATTGTAAATGGTTCAAAATAAAATCCGGTTGATGATAAATAATGTAAAAACCTAAAAAAAAAATTAATAAACATTATTATAAAAAAAACTCCTGCTAATACTAAGGCACATTTTCATTAACTAACCTGCCGCTGCGCTTATTGCTTGCTGCCTGTTTTTCTTTCTCCGATCTACAGATAGTTCTAAAACCATTTAAAATATCCAAGCAGAAGGCACGCGAATTTAATCTGTGATTATGATGCATATGAGCCAAGACCGTATCTTGAAGATTCTTAAAAGATTTGGTGCACCTACAACAAAAAATAGTAATAAAATTAATATAACTCGTATTCCACCATTTATTTTCAATAAAAGTTACGCGTAATCCTTCTGAACTATAGCAAGCGTATCGTACAAATCGTCTTCAACGTTATGTGCTGTCGTTTGATCTGTTGTAGATAACTGCTGACTGATACTTAAAATGGTACTCTGTATATCGGATGATAGTTGCCACGAAAACAAGTCGTCACTGTAACTTCTATCAGCGTCGTCGATTCCATCAATCACTGTAGCGCGACAGTTACCACTAAAATTGATTTCTGTCTCAGTTTTCGAAAAGCAATCCAACATACATAAGTCGTCAAGCGTCCTGACTAGAGTTTTTAAATGAGGCGACGAATGTGAAGTCAGATTTTTTTCGGTCGTTACGCTTATGCACGCTAATGTTCCATTCGTGGTTTGATTACACGAAGGGTGATCATTTTGAAATTTTGCCAAATGGCATTCTGCAGCTGTATATAAAGCTTCCTTATGAAATGTACAATTATCGTAATTCAACGATAAATAATTAGTAATATATTGAGGAATTGCAATAGACCCCTTATTATTGGCCATTTCTTCACATTTTTCTCTATAATTTGCTTCTGATTTGCATAAATATTGAAGAAGCAAAACACTTTGCCTAAAATTATTCCCATTGTAACTTATCAAATTTGAAATGTCCTTCCAATTCCAGTTCCAATAATTAGTGAGACATAATATTTGCATATGTACAATTTGAGAATTCTAAAATAAATTAAAAATAATTGTTAACTAAAATGTATTTAAACTTAATTAAAATGCAAACGCTAACCAGATCCGGAGTTTTAAATGTGTAGGTTTCGTAATTTCCCTTGATACAGCAACGTTCTTCGAAACATTCATCTTTTAAAATAATTTGTAACAATTAATTCATATTTCTTGACGACATTCACAAAAAAGTTAATAAACCTGATGTCGTAAGAACAACTGGTATTTTTGTGGTAGATATAAATTCATTAACTGCACTCCAGAAACCATCATCCTCTGTAAATACTATATCCACCTTTTTTTTATATAAAAAAAAAAATGCATTTACGAAATATACCAATGAAAATTAAAATAAAGTATAATTTACATCTTCAAAAAGGATTAAGGACATCGTGGCCGTTTCCTGCTTTATCTGACCAGGTTCCAATTGCAAAGCAAATGCTAAAAAATAAAATTAATTCAGAAACTCGATAAGTGAAGAAAGTACAATCCCAAAATGTTACTATACCACTTTGAATAGTTGCTTCTTTCACTCTATGAGATTGAGTTGCCTCTTGCAATTGAGATACAATAAATTTACTTGTTCGCCTTGAAGATGCGTTGATTTCCAATACCTAATAATATATTATAAGTTATCGCATTGCATTTTTAAAATGTGACTAAATAAATCAGATGCAATATCTACTTTGTAACCCAACTCTCTAGCAATTGTATACACAGAAACACTCTTTCCGCAACCAGTTGGACCAATCACTAATGCCGCTCTAGATTTGTCAGATTGACTGCCACCAGAATAATCTGAGTTATCGTCATCAGCTATTAAAAATATATATTACCATTAATACTGGATAAATTCATTCAATCAATAACTTAATGCACCAGATATACCTTTTTTAGAAGATCGTTTTTCCCCTGTGCAGAATTCGGACAAAAATGTTTTAAGATCTTTAACAACCGTTTCGTTTCCAATTATATCAGCTGTTGTCTCTGGTCGATACACATTAGTCCAAACATCAATATCAGATTCCAAACTAGAGGATTTATTTGCCAGAAGTGTACTAACGCAATCTGTTGAGTCTCCGCTACTTTGAATTGATTTTTGTTTAATTTTTGCCACTATCTGTTCGACACCTAATGTTTTAAGTCATTTTAGTACACTTATTTAAAATAGTCCTAATAAATGCATACCATTTCGATTAGTTTTCCTTCGCTTTAAAGTTGACGATAAGCTTTTCTCTTCCACGCTAATAACGCGCTTTTTAATATTATGTAATTCTAACCATTTAGAAACAATAATTTTATCAGCCAATAAAAACCAATTTAAAAGTCGAAATAAATACCATTAAGATAAAAAGGATCTTTTCTTGATGCATATGAATTGTGTTTTTGCATCACATTAATGGAAGGATTACGATCTTGAATTTCATCAAGTATCTTTGGTAGTTGCTCAGATGTTATTTTAGTAGGACACCTCAATTGTAACTGTAAAATTAATTTTAAAAATAAACACAATTTCATTACCAATAATTGCATTTGCATATTATTTACCATATTTTTTGCACCAGGAATAACTTCTGCAATTATTTTATTTGTATTACTAACTGATCCAATTATCCATTTCGGGCACGTATTAGTCACATCCATGTCCGATAATGGAGAACTAAGATTCGAAAAGTTTGAAATACTGCCAAAAACGTCCGTTTCATCACTTTGAGTGACGTGTCCAATAGTAGGAAAACAAAAATCTGGATGTTTATCCACAGATTCTAAAGTCTGTTGTTGTGATTGCAAAGACTCGGGGATACCACTTTTAAGGAACTGATTTCTCCTCTCAATAGTAGCTTCATCGAACTTTATTTCATTTTTTTTCGGTTTTTTAGATTTCAAAAATAATGGAGCAACCGGATAATTTTTAGTAAGAACAACATCGTCAAGAATCTCCACCTAGAATAATAAAGTAAAAAAAAATTCAAGTTTAATAAATCACTACACTGTACTTCTTTTGGGCTTGATTTGGCGTTTTCTACATCAGCAATATTTTCTTCGATTTTAGCTTGATTTGCAGCAAACCTTCTTTTAGACTTCCGAATTAATTTTTGCGCCTTTTCAACAATGGCCTAGTATTATACAAAACATATGATCAAATAACTAAATACAAAATTTTCTTTTAATATTCCATTTTTACCTTTGATTTTTTACATTTATCAGATATGCGTGTCAAACGGAGTTTAATACTTTGCTTTCCATTTTCTTCGTCAACCACAGATACCTTGCATGCATACTTTTCTTTTTCGAGTCCATCATTTGATTGAGTCGATTCTTCGTCAAAGTTTTCGATAGAAAGCTGATCTAATATAGGTTTTCGCAACCGACTTGACCGTCGCAAATTTCCCTCGTTAGCGTCGCCGATGTCATCAACGGATGCATTAGTTTGTTGGTTAGCTTTTCTATTCAATCTTTTCACCGATTTACTTTCATCATCGGAATTACTAAAAGAAGTAGAGTTCGAACGCTTAGGTCGATTTTTTGAATGCGATTTCTTGTTTTTAATAATTGGCGAAGCCGAAGAACCGTTTTGCACAGGTGTATTTACAGTCAAAAATTTCGTAATCGATTTTTGGGTATGGCCATGAGGAGTGTTTGCTTTCTGATACGGACACCTGCTAGATTCATTTTGATCCGACGGTTTCTTTTTTAACAACGTGTCTTTAATAAACGCCGAATAAGAAATGATCATATCGGAATCTTCCGAGTTGTCCACACTATATGGATCGCTCGATTCCTTCGCCGAGATATCTCCCGAAGATTTACGACTTCCCTTTTTTAACTGCTGCCGCTTACGGGGAGACACTCTTCTCGGAACAATTTCTTTTCGAAGAGAAACATCTTTAGCAAATTCAGTTTTGAGATTACTTTCATCAACCGACGCCTTATTCTTCATCTGCAGATGTGCTCCGCCAGTTGAAGCTGAAAAAAATAGAATAAGTATTAGCAAAATTTTAAATTATTAACTTAACCACGTATCGCATGTTCCCAAATGCATTTATTAAACTTAAACAGTATTAAATTTAAATCGCTCGAGTCATTAAATTTAATTTCCGCTCTTAAAATATTTAATTATCAATTTTGTCCTCACATGAACTTGTTGCGGAACATTTTTGCGTTTAATAATACGTAGCTTTCAATAATAAAAAATAAATATTTTATAATATTGCAAAAAAAAAAAAAATGAGTACGTCATTTATGTACCCATACTGTCCATACATGACCTAAAAATTATTTTTTTTTTATTAAACACTCACTTCTTCGTCGCTTCGATGGACTCACAAGCGCTCTCTTTTTCGGTTTACCAGGTGATTTATTGACAAATTTCATGTGTTCTATGGGGTTTATACATGGCTTGGGTCGAGTCTCATCCTTGCTAAGAACTTTAAAAAATCTCGTAATACCGATCCCATATTTCCTGTCTTTAACCTAAATAAAACGCATTAAATGGATAAGTACATGTTTCAAATATTATCTTCTAAATTGTTTTTATGTGATTCCTTTCAAAATTTTCGATAATATTCAGTTTTAAGAAAATATTTGAAGAATGCAAGCTGAAACGTACATTGTAGCAATTTACAACTCAATAAATGCTCATATCAAACCTCATTCACAGGAGTTGAGCTCCCGTCCTCTTTCTCATCCGACATCTTTAGAAAATTATTTATGTGCAATTCTTCATATCCTGAAATGTATCACTTCAACTCATTTTCAAAATAGATGAAAATAAAGGGCTAAAATTTCATCGTAAATATTACGAGCACCTTGATACATAAAAACCTTCCCGAACGGTAAAATTTTGGCGGGGAGATAGTTCAAAGGTATACCACTAGGTGGACCTACTCTCGCATCATCATTCTAGCCGCCGTACAGTGTTAATCAAAAATAGTAAAAAATTAAGTTCAGCCTTAATGATAAAATTAAAAAATAAATAAATAAATTGAAAATGGTTGGATTTTTGTATTGCACTCATGTTTGTGTAAAATTTAAATAAACTCTACGTGAAGTTTTAGAAATCAAATAGTATTAAAATAAAGAAACATCGGTAATCAATTTTATTTTAGACCTAATAATTTTAAAATTGATTTTAACGATAATTTAATGCGTAAAAAATAATACTAAAATAAAATAAAGAATAATGCATTGCATTTAATTTGAATGTATATAGGCTAGCTAAAGAAAAATGGTTACTTTATCTTTATTTATCTGCATTTAATTTCACTTTTACCGGTATTACAGTATAATTTACTCCAGTAAATATTAAATTGTAATAAGAATACTTTTTTTTGCTTTTTTTTTTTTTTTTATAAAAATCCCTTTACGCCTTTACGGTAAATAAACAAATTACTGTCGCTTAACAAAAATTAATCTTGGCAAAACAATATTATTATGTCAGTAAAATTGATATTTTAACTTAATTATTACCAATTAATAGTAAAAAGTGGTATATAAAACTAAAATATTATAGGCCTTATGCTTATTTGGATATACTATACAGTATGTACTTAAATATAAAAATTAAATAATCAAAATAGACATTTTTTGACGTAATTAATTTTTATAATGTCAATGTACATGTATCGGTACTTTTATTACGTCGTATTTCAAATACTCTGAAATTCGCGGAAAACGTGAATTTGGAGCAGTACGCCTTATTGACATAGCATAAATAAATACGGTAATGAACACATGGGACGTACGTAACATCTGATTGTTGGAATTGCTTGTCACCTGTCGTACGCCTACCGTAACTGGAAAAAATTGAAAATAAATTTCATGCAATAATTGACCTAAATATTATAGGACGCGGTACTCTCACTTTTTTTTTTTT
>JAQGAZ010001546.1:0-27666 GCA_034692225.1 Polydesmus complanatus
TTCTCTGGTCATAATGAAGCAATAAAAAAATTTTTTGAAATTTTTGACATACAACCTATTGCATATACCACGACGATTTGTAACAGGTAAACCAGACAATAAAATAATTGTTACCGGTTTCACTAAAGTTTTCGCAACAATAAATTTCATTGAACTCAAGAAAGAAAACTAGTTTACCTTCTTCATCCGAAGAGGTTGTATTTTCGAAATGAAAAAAAAAATAATTTTTACACCTGAAAAATGAACTCGACTTGGCTAAAAATTCCAATCAAACAAGTGTTTAGTATTCAAAAGAAAAGCAACAGTTGTGACGAAGAAACCGGATTAAGATTTCGGGAATAACTTTTAACGGTTAATTTATTTAGCGTGGGATATGAGGATATTGTCTTGAGCGGTAGACGCCAACTTGGAATACAACGCTAAACGCAACTGTGCGTTCATAATATTAAAGTTGAAATTTATACAGTTGCCGAGTTAAAAGTAACGGTTTGTGGGAACAATATGTGAAGTTTTTTCGCTCCTAAAAGGATGAAAATTATAATAAATCTAACCTTTGCTTTGTTTTTAACTATTTATTGGAATGAAATTAGTGGTCAAGGAGACAAAAGTGCCAACGGTAAAAACACATTTTTATTTTTATTGAAATCTTATTTCGATTAAGGTCAAAAATTTGTTCTTTTTTTTTTTTTTTTTAAAGAATAGGATATTTTTAATGCTACAGTGTGTAATGTGTGCTGAATAGCTAGGCTTGAGAAGCTCAAATTGCGAATTAGCTTTTAATTCATTGCTCTTAACTTAAATTCTTAATTGCACTAACTTCAAATCAATTAGTTAATTAGTTTCAACAAACGTATTTGTTTTTGGTACTGATAGCTGAATGATAGTTTAAAGTTATTTTTTTAAAAAAAGCTGTTAAGTATTTTATTTTAATTTTAGAAAATTTAATATTTTTTTTTAGCATACCGTAACTAGCTTTATTTAAAATTTTTTAAAATGTTGAAACTTGCTATGGTGGAATTTAATAAATGTCATACATGTATTGAAATGTAAATGAAATATTTAGTTGCATGCATGTTTCATAATTTATGAATTTAGTTGGAAAGCACGAGAACACCGTGATGTGTTACATCGGAACATGGGCTCGTTACCGGAAAGAGGACGGCTTCTTTGACGCCACAGCATTCGACCCCAAACTCTGCACTCACGTCATTTACTCTTTCGTGGGTTTAGATCCGGTGGAGCACACCATCAAGAGTTTAGACCCTCAAGCCGACACCAATGGGGACGAGGGTGGCAAGGGTATACGATACATTTTTAATTCGCCCTCGGTCATGTTAACTTTCCGACTTTTATAATGGTTGTAGATGGTTTCAAAAACGTAATCAACTTGAAATCGCGACATCCGGGTCTCAAGGTGTTAGTGGCCATCGGAGGGTGGAGTCAGGGTTCGGAAAACTACTCTATCATGGCTTCCTCACCCGAGAAGCGGAAAATATTTGTACAAAGCGTTTCCGAATTTTTAAGGTAACTTAATCAATTAATATACGAGAAAGCTCGTAGAAAACTTACAAATTTAGGAAACTGTTTGTTACTAAAAAATTAGTCTTGAAAGTACTTTTTGTTGATGTTATTAATTTTTTTTGTAATTGGAATTTTAATAAATCTATTGATTAGCATACATAACAATTGGAATTTCTATAAATGCAAATTGTTTCATTAGTATGAATACTGTAATAGCTTTTGGGCGCAATTATTATGTTCATGTCTAGACCTTGCAAGTGCAACATTGCTAACTTGATAGCCTTGTGACCTACACTTAAGTGATTTTTTTTTTTTTTTTGCGTTGTTACTGTAAATGCTGATCCAGATTCACCTTTCAGCTTCACTGAATTGACTGACCTCGTTTCATTTTTCTTTGCAGAAAATACAAGTTCGACGGTCTGGACGTAGATTGGGAATACCCGACGCAAAGAGGCGGGAAACCGGAAGACAAACAACATTTTGTGACTTTACTTCAGGTAAAATAACCATCTACTGTAGCAATAAAAGCTACATACGTTACTTTAGGGTATTAATAATTATTATTATCAACAGTAAACATATTACAGTATTAATGTATGATTTAAATAAGATTTGTAAATAAAGTACATGCATGTACACGTATTAAGAAAATCTTAAGAAATCAAAAAAAAAAAAAAAAAGCTTTAAAAATGCTCAAAATATTTAAAAATCTGAAATAATATAGGCTACAGTATATTAAAAACAGTATTGAATTTTAGCCTACAGGTAGGCCTACTTAAAAAATAAAATAAAATTATTTATGTTAAAACATATACAAACGTCTGCCGGGCAGAATTAAATTAGTGGGAACGTTTTTGAATGACAAATTTCAAAACTATATTATAATCACCTGTTAAACAGGAACTCCACTCTTCATTTAAGAAAAACAATTGGATTTTGTCTGTGGCAGTAGGAGCTCCTTTTTATATCCTCGAAGCGGCGTATGATGTTCCTCAGATAATAGAGTAAAATAAAATTTTATAGCAGTGATAAGATGAACACTGTTATTATTTATAATCGTATACCGGTATTATATTAATTTCTAAATATTGTTTGTGCAGACTTGTGGATTACCTTAACATAATGACATACGACTACCATGGCAAATGGGACAACAAAACTGGTCACAATAGTCCATTATATCCAAGAAAAGACGGACACGACAAGGACACTAATATTGTAAACATTTCACTATAATAATTATGTCTAGCCTAACAATACAGCACGTCTTGAAATTATTTACCTCTAAATCTAAAAGCAGTAATACTCAAAAATCTTTTGTAGAGGCCAAATTTTATGGAGGTGAATAATTTCCCAAAACGCTGTATACTTTTTTAAATACCGTATTTAAATATTATTTAAATGTCTAATTTGTAGCACGCTACTGTCCAACGTTATATAGCAATGGGAGCTAAAAGAAGTAAAATTAACCTTGGTTTAGCATTTTATGGACGAACGTTTATATTAGATGATCATAAAAGTCCAATTGTTGGTTCAGCCGCCCATGAAGAAGGGCCGAAAGGACCATGGACGCAAGAAGCTGGTTTTATGGGATACAATGAAGTAAGAAAAATTATTTGGAGTAGGCCTATTCTGGCAATAAATAATAAGAGGCTAAATTTGGTTGTGATATTGATTAAGCAAACACTACAATTTATAAGCTAGTTTATTATAAGGAACAAAATTATAATGTTCTCATCAATACCAAGAAGCGCTTACATAAAATTTGCGCCGGCATTGACAAAAAAGAAGGAGCCAATAATTAACAACTCACTCCCTAAAAAAATAATTTAAATTAACACTTCTTCGATACCGAAAAGTTGACTTTTTGTGACTGTTAAGTAATTACCAGTTAAGCCTCAAAAATAAACAACATTTGTTTGTGGATAGCTTTGCCAGCAAATTTCCGACGCCGGTGTTTGGATGTTGAAAAGAGATGAAGAACAGCGAGTGCCCTACGCTTATAGTGGGGAAACGTGGATCAGTTACGACGATGCTCTCAGTATTACTGAAAAGGTGTTTTAGTGTTTGATCTGCTCATTACAATAAATTAATACTATATTTTAAACTAAATACTACATTGTGTGTAGGTGAAATACACAGTGAACAATCACTTGAGTGGAGTAATGATCTGGTCTATTGACATGGATGACATCTACGGTCGTTGTCACAAAAGACCGATGCATTTACTGAAAACTGTAAACGAGGCCTTTATAACAGCAGTTAATAAATCTGAAAACGAAATCCCACAGCAGATGCCAGCTGATCCAGATTCAGAGAACGAAATTGATGATGGTAAAGTGAAACCTAACCACGCTTCCTCAACAAACGCAGCTCACGTAATCATCATTCAAATTATGTTTTCCATTCTGATAATTACTTATTTTCAATAAGGTTTTGTCCAATTTTAAAATTGCTTTTTGTTTTAAAGAAAATCCAAACGAACGAGTTACTATAAAATTTAATGTCGTTCATTTTTCTTGCTGCTATTTACAAAAACGTGTTTTTTTTCTTTGTGCCTTATAATTTAAAAAAAGAAATGATTAATACAGTATTATTTTGTTAAGATGCCTTGACAAAATTTGAAACGCTAACAATAAAATATTGTTAGTTTTTGAATAATTTTGGCAATTAAAACGATTTTAATTAACTAATAGAACATAACATAATTTTATTTAACAATCTTAACACGAACATTCCTTTTCGATCACAAGCTTTTCATTAGCTTCCGTGAGTCATATTCCCCAAGGGATCCAAATAGCATTTTTGTCTAAGGTCCCAAGTGAGCTTAATCTTGCGCACTAGACTGCTGAGTTTATTGTAATTTCTAATAATTAATGAGCGGTGTATTTATAGTGGTGTTTAAACTATATCATTGAATGGCGATATTCTGCCAAATACAGTATCTTGATTCTACGGTATAAGTACTAGTTCACCTGACAACAGGTAAAATCCCATTTTTTCGTTTTTTGTCATCAGCGATGTCATGTTTAACTCCGCTCCACAAGAGTTTTTTTTTTCTTTTTTATGAACTTTGATTTTTATTGAACAATAATTTTTTGGCTTTGCAAAAAATAATTTTTGTTTGATTCAAACGCCTTCGCTTTCAAACGTGTCAGCCTTTTCGCGAGTGGGAAACAAAATGCAGTATTAAGTTGAAAGTAATAATAATAATAAAGAAATAGAAATGCTCTCCAAAATATTTTTAAATAATAATACCGGTAAATAAAAAAAAAAACGTGCTGGAAAAGACTAAAGTTCAAGAAAATGAAAGTTTTTCATAATTCGGTAAGCAAATTTGTTTAAATTATTTTTTTTAAAAAAATAATGCCGTATTGTAAATTAGAAAAAAAAAAAATGGAAATGATTTTGTAATTATTTTATTTTTTTCGTAAGCATTAATTTTGGCTGGAATCTAGTTTAGCTACATGCGCTGTCGATCTTTTTACGAGTATTTTTATTTTTCTTACATCTAAGCCTACATAGTTTGATCACCTGAGTAAAATAATAAAAAATGTGTTTTAGAAATTTTAAAGATTTCGTTTTTAATAATAATGAGCGTATAATAATGGGCGTAATAGTATATTTACGACACTTCTTATAGTCAATATTGGCCTGACCGTTGGCTTCACGTTATTAAATATGAACAGTGCTAGTGATAGTGGAAAATAGGATAGTATTTATTACTAAAATTTAAAGTACCGGTAATTTAAAAAAATTTAAAGCAAAACTAAGATACAATAGTTTTAAATTAAAACATCAAAATTTGTTTAAAAAATTTGAACTTTTTTGGCTTGACATTAGTTATTAATTTTACAAGAGGATTTGATATTAAAAAATTGAAACCCACCCTTCTCAGTAAATGAAAAACAACAATTTACAATAACTATTTTTATTCGTAATATAATTATTTTATTTTGACAAAATATTTGTGAAAATTTAACCGACGTATAATCTTGTTCAAATCAAACACATTTTTAGAACTATTATTTTAGGCAATTAAATTTGTGCAATTTTTATTTGACTATTTTCAAATATTATTCCTTTGATTTCGCATGGTTCACTTTCGAAGATTGGTGACCATTTGGCGAGGAATGTGTCATTTCTGGAGGGGCTTGGTTTGGCAATCGAAGCTCGTTTGATGGCCCTGGTCCATTTACATGCGTGGGAGGCCCTTGTCCACTTGCATGTTTAGAAGGCTCGTGTTTGTTCATTTGATTTGGCAATTTTGGTTCTTCTACAACATTTGGAACCTGAGAATCTTTCGAGTAAGAAGGCTTTATAAGCTGTTCTTCTGAATCTATCGGTTGTCCGTGTTTTACATTAACTCGATAACTGTCTTTTGTTCCAGGGATTTGTTTCCCCATAGTCATTCGATAATTTGGACGACTATCAATATAACCCTCTAAGAGATTAGCATCGTCAATTGGTTGCACTTGGGCTGCATTCACTTGCTTATACGTAGGGTTTTTATTCAACTATGATTTAACACATTAAAATGAGAAATACATGTATAAACAAAAAATTAAAAACACTTTGACATCTAACCGGTTCAACTCCAACGGAGTTCTTCTTCTTCCTCTTCTTTTTGCAAATAGTTCTAATTATACAGAGAGCAACAATTCCAATGACAATAGCAATAACAACGCCAATAATAGTTCCAATAATTGAAGATCCTTTAGCATGCGCTTCTGCAATGTCAATAAAATAATAATAAAAACCCAATATTTTTGTTAAAAAAATAAATTTTGCATACTGTAATCTGATTGAATTAACTGATATGAATCCGTTTCTGCGCAAACCAATTCATTATTTTGATTAGTGAAACAAAAAGTTCCATCGTTAATCATGCTCTGCATTGTGTTCATTAATTTCAAAGCTTCTTGTTCACTGGTAGTTTCAGGATCAGGCGCAACCGTCATCGTTATTTGAGCACTTCCTAAAAATTTAAATTAATATCACAAATTTAAATGAAGAAAAGGGGTGATTCAGCCGTTTACCCGGTTCAACAATGAAATGCGCAAATGTTGAAGGAGGAACATTGAACCTGTAAGAGAATTCTCTCCTCATTGTTTGGATAAACGTTGTCACGTTGTTGCAAGTAATCCTATTAAAACTACCCCCAATTTTGAAATACACTACAAATTGCTTTGCGTGAAGGTTGGGACGACGGTTAGGGGAATTAGATGGTTTGGTCGGAGTAACGTTCGAGGAGTCACCAGCGAGTGTAGCACGACTCAGAGGGTAGATAGCTGAAGTGGGAGAAGGTTTAGTAGGGGGAGATTGTGTTACCCATCGTTTGGGAGCTTGAGTCCCATCTAAATAAATGCTGCAAAACAAAAATTAATTTAACTATTAATCTTATAATCGAGCATTAATTACCCAAAAAACACTAATGGTTGGCACGTACACACCACTTCAATATCATTTTGTTGATCACGCAATATTATAGCGGTGGTGTTACACAATTCCGTCTTCCATTTTCTACGTGAATCATCCCAACCACGGCACTAAATAGAGGAACGTAAAATATTATTAAATTGAAATTACGAGTATATTAAATTCACAAAGAACTATAGGCTATACTTTCAAAAATGGAATTTTCTCTCTAGGTACAGTTGGAATTGTTATGGACAAAACAAGCCGTACTATTAATGAATCAAGTAAATTAACTTCCGCTAAATTATCGCAAAGCACGGGCCAGATAGCGAAAATATCGCTCATTTGATAATTTGATTGCGAGTGTCCATTAACGAGAGGATCATCATTAAATTTGACCATTCCCAGACACATGGTACCGCAATTGTCTCTAGTGCCGTCGCATATAGGCCTCTTCTCAAACGCATTTTCATTAAGTATTAATTGCAACTAAAAATACCAATTTTAATTTTGAATCAATCTCAAAACATGCGAATTGAATCATTAATTACCTGACTTTTGCCACGTCGACGATGTTGGCTATTGGTAGTATCTTCGATGGTAAAATTTGTTTCTCGATCAATAACTAATTTATCCATTTCAATTTTAAGTGTTTGAAGAGTTAATACATCATTATGTATTACCACGGGAACACCATTGGCAATTAAACCTCTGCAGATTGCCATCCAAAAGTCAGGCAAGTCTTTTAGAATTTGAGAGTTAACGTTAAATGTGTAAGAGCGCTCTGAATTTACTAAAAGATCATTTGCGCGTAGAAGTGTTTTAGCTTGCGATGCACTAATTGGTGTCAAAAGGTCAGATACATACACTGTATCGTTATTAGAAGATGTCATCGTTGTTCTACCTTGCAGTTTTATTAACTTACGATTGTATAAATCAGTTCCAGTCGATCTTCTAATTCGATGATTACCAGCAAACCGTCCTTTAAAGTACTGAGATCGAAATTTTTCACCGGGTCTTAAGTGACTTGTTTCACGTTTATCTCGACTAATAACGGGTGGTCCGAGTAAAACGTTGTCTTTCATAATAGGGTCGCGCCTAATATATCTATTAATTAGCATTTGAGATAATTCTTCAAGGACTGTTAATGTGTATTTGCTAGGTTGAAATTTCCTGGAACCTAATATATAGCTCAAATCTTTTAACGAGGAATAAATGTCTGACATCTCTGCAGAACTTAAATCACTACAAATAAAATGTCACAAATCGGTTATTTGCAAAAAATGATAAATTAAATACAATAGATTATTTACTTGGAAAAAATGGTTAACATTTTCCGTCTAATTAAATCATCTAGCGATGTTGTAATAACTTGCAAAGTGACTTTTCGATCGAGACCAACAATGTTTAAAGTTTGAATGCAACTAAAAGCATGAGCGATGGCAGCATTAAAATCTCCTGGAAAACAGATGCGTTCAAAATATTTTTAAATTAAAAAAAAAAAATGTTTAAGAGCAATACCTTGATCTATGTATTCTGATAGAGTATTTCGAAAATCTTTCATTTTTTCTTCAGTATCAAGAGAAGGTACTTTAACTCGAATATGAGATGTAGATTCCGCAACAATGCATACAGAGTTCGAATCACAAGCTTCAACGAGGACAGATAAATAACCTCTAGGTGACGCAACTAGATTTGCAAATTTATTTTTAGTATATTCATTGTGCTTTATGTTTACCAAAAAAAATAGTAATATCACGCACCAGCAGGAAATCTTAGGTCATTTAAACAAGTTGAGGGTCCCACTAGTTGTCGTAAATAGCGGGAAGTTCCATAAGCTTTATACCCAACTCGAATAGAAATTCCTTTATCTTTCATCCAAGGATCGGTGATGCAAACTGTAAATTTAGAAAATATAGCGTCTCCTTCTGTTGGGCTAACCTATAAAAGACAATAATCTATTTATAATGCTATCAAAAACCTAGATTCTAAGAAATTAAGATCACTGAACGTTAGATATATTAAAATATGGTTTAGAGTTGGTTTTAATAATAATTTCCGCCCATGTTTGTCCTTCTAACGAATGCGATGCTGTTAATTGAAATTTGTATTGAAAGTCAGCTTGAAGAGTATTTGCCGCAATAGAAGTGGTAAGAGGTATTTGTGTTGGCTTTTCAGTTGCAATAGTACCAGCCCAATCAGTTGAATGACTGATAAAGAAATCAAAATACGCAAAACCAGGGTTTCGACTTGGTTTCCAAATTATTTCAGTGCCACCCGGCCCAATTATATAGGCTCTTAAATCAACCGCATCTTCCATTGTGACAGTGCGACTGCCTTTAACTACATTTATCGCTGGCGTTTTTTCACTTCCTGGAGTTACTGATACATAGACAATATCACTGGCATTGCGACCATCAGGAGTGGTAATAACCAACTCGAAAATATAACTAGAAATAATTTTAATAACTTGAAATATTATGTTTTCATTAAGACCAATTTACTTACTTTCCGACTGATAACAGATGACCACTAAAATTTAAAATAGGTCTCATCCTATTGATTTTTGAATGCAAGTCCACTTTTGGAGTCATATTAAAACAAATACAATCCTCACCATCTATCGTCATGCAGCTCCAATTGTACTATAAACGTTTAACTTCAATAATAATATTTAATTAAAAAATAAATCAACTTGTAGGCCTACTTTAAGATTATTTGATGTTCGGTAAGGATCATAGGAATCTTTTCCATTGAGGTTAATAGGTTGGCCAAGGGTAAAACTTACATTCTTTACTGGAATTATTACCATTGGTTTGTCAATCAATGTATTTAATACAAATTCAGCTGTTGCAAAGGTTTTTGGATCACCATTGGCAATAACTAAAGAAATTTTATAGGAAAATTATCCTTTAAAAATTTTAATATAAATTATATAGGCTACGTTTTTATAACTAACCAAAACACCTAACAACATAACGTCGTCCTCCTTCTAAACTGCCTTTGTAAAGCTTTAAAATTCGACCTCGATTATGGTCTAAGCTACTGCAACTGCCATCTATTTCCCAATAATACTAAAAAAAAAGTATTGCATTAACTATTTTTTATCTAATTAAACGCGTGCAAAATGAATTATTAACTGATAATCTTGGTCTTTCTTCATTTAAATAGGCTGGACAAATGCTCACGTTTGCTTCCAAATACAAATCGTATTGAGGATCAATAGTGGAGTACCCAAAAATATTAGCAATAATTTTGAGTGATGGTTTATTCACTAATTGAACAGTTTTAACAACTGTTACTTTAGAATTAGAAATTGTTGCGCTTAAGTTGTACTGAATTTCAGGAAGCAGCTTAAATTTATTGAATTAATTATATTATAATAATAAATCATTGCCTAATTTTAGATTATGAATTAATTACCTGATTTACATCAATTTTTAAGTTTAAAATAGATTTAAATAGGTTTGTCACCTCCGTTACTTGCAACAATTTTTTATTTTCTGCATTATTTAATACTAAAACGAAGGAGAGAAAAAGTTTTAAATTTAATGTTAGTTTTTTCAACAAGAAAAATTAAATTTTCCATAAATTAAACCTATATCAGCTGGTTGCAACGTCCACTTAATTTGATAACTGTCAAACCAATTTCCATCCAATAAAGTAATCTTAAAAAACGCATAACCAAAACATATTTGGCTAGGTCCCCATATATCAAATGAAAGTGGTTTCTAGTATTTAAAAAAAAATTTAATAATTATAAATCATAAAGCAATTACGGTATTATTTTAACCATTAGAAAATCGGAAACAAGAGTTGTTTGACCAGCTGTCGCTTGAATTGATACATCATTAACACAACTTATTGTGTTCGAAGTTGACAAAGTCCTGTAACTGTTTCGAATTTGGTATAAATCCTCAATTGGGGATATTGTGATTTCGTTAGATTTTGTTGAACAAGTAATGTCTACACAAAAATTTATGTACATTAATAAAGTGAATTTAATTCTTATTAAGAATAATTATTTAATTGGCCATTTACTTTTTCCAAATCCACCCATGTATTGAAAAATATTGGCACAATTTCCAAGAACGGCCACATTACAACTAAATTTAGCGATTACAGAAGTTAAATCATTTGATAGTTCCAAATGGTTTAATATGGGTCCTTGACCAATAACATCCATCATAGCAGAAGAAATCAAATAGGAATGGCGACTAAATTTATAATTTTTCATTAGTTATAATTTTTTTTATAGTATACCGTAACAAAAATGTAAACTTTATATTGCTGTAGTATACACAAGCAACTCTCAAAAGTTTTGCTCCTGAGCATTAATAATTATTTTCTATGATTTATTGCATAGTAAAAAAAAAATGAAGTACTGTATATTAGGTTATTATTAAATAGCCTAAGCTATCTCATTTATAGCTAATAACCAACTCATAATTTTTTGTGACTCATTGGTGAGCGGTAATTTGCAGTTTTGTACACAAGTAATTATTCACAGCATAATAAAAAGTGTAGGCTACTTACATGTTATACTGAAGAATACTGGCATGAGAATAGACCACACCAACATCTACTGTCATTCCTTCAACAAATGTGTTTGATTCCACTTTGCATTCCACAAGATTTTCATTTACAAATTTAGCGGACGAAAGTCTGAATGCCTGCCTTGCAGGGTGTCTCATATAAAAACATGCCAGTTCCGAAGTATTTATAAATTTATAGCCTTGTACTTTAATCTAAATATAAATCAACTTCTTAGTGTCAGAGAAAATAATAATATAGAATTTGGTTTATTACCGTTATATTTTGATTTGCAAAAATTTTAGATGGAATAATATTTTCAATTTTTATGTTTTTACTATCAATCACGCTAAGTTTGGCAAATGGCGAAAGAGTGTAAGTTTCATCATAAGCCGTGGTCAGCCGGCATACCATGCGATGATCCGTCACTTTGGTCAAACCCATCAATTTCACTTGCACCCTGTCTTCCTTAATATCTGCCGTCATATGGCCTTTAATTTCCGCACGGGCATTAATCAAATCACACTCTCCTTTAGTGAAAGACTCAGTTTGATAAGACCATGAAGGTCCATATAAATGAAGATAGATTGAAGAACCATGAAATGAGCAAAGATCTAAGAATACTACTGGTTGAGAACCACTAATACGATGCCACCCTATAATAAATAACCATATCAATTGATTAATTTCATTCAATTTTTATTTTTTTTTAAGAAAAAAATGACTTTGGTGTGGTTGAGGTCCAAAACCCACAGCTTCGATCATGCGATCTCTTTTCCAAGTATCGTTGCAATAGAATTGGTTAAACTGGTTTTTCGGAACACTATTATCAATTAAACTATTACATTTTCCACACAATTGGGGACTTTTGCTTGTCTTATTTGGTTGGCACGTGCCACATCTGTAATTTAATAATAATGATTCACAATGACAAAGTAAATTAGATATTTAATAACATTATAAATTTAAAATTTACTAACTCATCAATATATGAAGTATTGACATTTAAAAGACAGTATTTAATTGTTGGTTCCTTGTATTCAAAATACCTAAAATAACTAAAATTTTGATTATAGTATGTAATTATTTTTTAAATGCATATAATTTAACAAAGTTATTGTACTTTGCAGTTAAATTTGTACATTCAGATGAGTTTTTAACACATTTTCCACATTCCATAAACGAACCTTGCAAATATTTAAAATTTAGTAACAAAAACGAATAAATTCGTCACAGATCGGCATTTTTACTTCCGTTTGCAACACCATTGCAATCAAGACATGTATCATTGTTTCCGCCACATACGCCGCAGATATCTTGACCCCTCGGTTCAAGCAATGATGCACCACTGCTGCTATCAACTATTCGGAGATGATACACCGCTAGCTGAGGAGTAATTGATTCATTGAAAGCCATGCAGCTCTAAAATAAAATTAAATGACTGTAGTGTTGAAAATAGCATTTGCTTAATTACAGTACTTTATTTTGTTTAGAACACAGTTGAATGTCAATTGTTTCTTTTATAGCTGTAGAAATGTTAGAATTACGGGAGTCCCAAGCAGCAAACATAAGTTTAGAATATTGCATAGCATCTGTAAGAGACCACCAAGTTTGATTATCTGCGGATATATTTCGAGAAAAAAATCGCAGACGAGCTTTAGGAGGCAGAAACAAAATTACAGTTTCCCTTAAAGTAATTAATTCATGAAACTTTTCTTCTTCTTCTGCTATTAATGGTTTTACAGTTGTGGTTGTAGCAATAGTTGTTGACGCAGTTGTCATTATAGTTTTAGTAATAGTAGCATTAAATTGTAAATCAGACGAAATATTTTTTTTAGTGTTGTCATTAATTTCGGACGTTGATGTTTGACTTTTTTCAGGGTTTCTTGTTGGAGTAACTTGAGAAATTAAATTGACAATAGGCCTACTGCTTGAGTGATTATTTGCACCATCAGCTTGTTTATGGTTATCTGCACTATTTGTATCATTTGATGGAACTACACGTGGAGATCGACTTTTTGGGTCATCTGCTGCGTTTACATTAGTTGTTGCTTGACTTGTTGGATTGTTATTAATATTAGGAAAAATAGTTGAGCTACTTGAATGGATCGCTGACACTGGAGCATTTGTGTTCTTCCATGCTGGTCTTGTTGGTGGATCATTTTTATGTCCAAATGATGTTTTTTGGTCATTTATATAACCTGAGGTTATAGTAGACATACTATCTGAATGCTCCGTGCTACTTGATTTTGGAAATGCAGAAGTACCTATGGGCATTATTAAATTTTCAATATTGTTTGGTACATCTGAGGGTTTAATCATATTTTCTGACGGATTTCTAGTGATTGTTGCTGCTGACAGCTGATTTTCACTACTTTGATATTGAAAAATCGTACCTAAATTTGTATTTGTTGGTAAAGAACCGTCTAAGCTTAAATTCGGAATTGTTGAAGTTTGATCTCGAGCATTTGATATGGTCATAGTTGTAGTTGTAGTAGTAGTTGTTGTTGTGAGACTCTTAATATAGGCTTCAAATCCACTTTGAAATTGCACGTCAATATTTTGATTATTTGAAAATAAATCTGGTCGTATATCAGCTTTCAAATCATTATTTCTAATAACTGGATCTGGAAAATCATAACTTATTGGCTTTAATTTTAAAGCATTTGGACCCGTAAATATATCTCTTCCATCGCATGGCAATATTGGAGAATTAGGTTTTCGATGTCTCCATGACAAATCTAAGTCTAATTCAGTTGTATTATTAACATTATAAAATTTAAGTTGGTTTTTATGAAGAGCAAATAAGTTGGTATCCGAGATTGATAAATAATCACTGCTGAAATAAGAACTAAATTCGCCATGAGTTAAATTTTTAAGGGAATCTAATACAACATTAGTAGTAGTTGTATTTGTATTTGAAATCTTGGTTGTATCACTGGAAAATTTAATGCTGCGACGAATTCTTGAAGCATCAATTTCATCTTTTCCATCTATATTTACAAGCCCTTGATGATTCAAATCTATTTTCAGCATATCAATTAATTTGCAGTTTGGATCAATTTCTTCAATATTTTTCCATTCATTTGTTTCAGTTTGATACTGCCAATTACCTGTAAAATAAATTTTTTTGCATTAAAAATTACAAACTACAGTAATTATATTCAAATATTTACCAAGGGGGCTAAGTTGAGCTGTAACTAAAGCCATTCCAAGTTCATTTCCATCAGGATCATTGAAAAATGCAGAAACTATATTTTGCACTAGCCAACCTTCTGTCAAACTACTTTTTTTAACTTTGGTCACCCCCATTATATCAAAATCTAATTCAGCAATTCTCCAGTTGATGTTGGGAACATCTTCAACAGGTTGGATATTTACAGTAAAATGTTTTCGACTTCCTGCAAAATGAGTGTTCTTAATGTCGATAATTTTTGGCTGAACAACAATAGTTATATTTCCATTAAAATTCGGTTTTGAACGCAATTCAAGAATGTTTCTTAATTTGAACAGAAGAGGTTCATCACCATTGCAATATGTTGATCTATAACAAAACAAAAGTTTATTATTTTGTTGAAATTTATTTTTACATTTTGAATTTTTATGAACTTGGAGTTATTTTGGTTTACAATGGAGAGCACTACATCGCTGTCAATGCATGGAAAATAAGTAAATACATCTGGTTTTTGTGTGGCTGGAACGCCAGAACTAGTAAAGATTGATTGCACTTCAATTATTGGTAATTTTACACTCAAAAATGCTGAAAATGTTTTTTCCCATTTTAAGTATTCAGATGATGTTAAATTCCATTTTATATACTCATTGAAATAGCGAAGCAAATCTATTGAAAATTTTATTTTTTAAAAAAGAAGTTTTAAATGATTTAAATCTTACATTCTTCTTTCATTTCCATTGTATAATCAGTCAATCCTTTAATGTCAAATTTATCTTTTGCATTTATGATGATTGGTTTATCTTCTAAATATGTTGAAAATTCTTCAATATTTAATTCAGGAGTCAATTTATTCGGGAGTGTGAATGGGAATCCGAATTCCTTATTTTCTGTCAAATTATAAAATAAACTTAATTAAAAGTTTCTAGTGGTCATTAATTTCATTTACCGGTTTCATTTAAACAAGTATCATTTAATGCACATCGATTTAACATTGGACAAAATATCCAAGAGTTTGAACACTTTCCTTTGCATGGAAGTGTTAGCAATTGACATTGTTTACTTGACTCACAATAGCTACGTGAAAATAAATATTTTTCATAATATTTAAATGTGCATTTTTTTGTATATTTACTAGAAATATTCTGGACAAATGCTGCTGTTTGGGTTAATTAACCAAACACATGTTGCTTTTTTGTCGAAACTTTTACAACATGATGATTTAAACGGACAATTGCTATCTTGTAAACAGGTAACTGATACTGGAAGCGGGTACACTATATAATTAGCTGGACATGATAATGAAGCCATCTCAAGTTGAGGTTCAATTGGGGAGTCAGTTATGAAGGGGTTTGCAAACTCTGTAATGAAATACAGCATTTTAATTATTCATAATATTATACACAGGACTAGCTTTGTTACATCAACCCTATACATTCATTAAAAAAAATTCTATTGCAATTTCTTTTTACTTAATAAAACTAATAATACAAGAAATTAGCTTTTTAGCAAAACAATTGCTAATGTTTAAGATTTTATTGCATTTAGCATTAATTTTGTTCAAAGACTTAGATAAAAAAAAAATTAGTCTAAACTGAACAAAATGTTTATTATTGTCAAAATATTTCTTTTCTATCTATATACAGTGAAACTCGTTTATAGTGCTCCCGCTTTTAGTGCGATTTTTCTCCGGTCCCTTGAACCACGCCATTGGAACTATTGTTAAAAAAACTCGCATTTAGTGCGTTAGCTTATAGTGCGTTCACGCTTTTAGTGCGCCATTTTTTTTGGTTCCTACGACGGTAAATGCATGCATTTAAATATGGATAAAGTGCGCTACCGTGGGAAAGGGTGAAATATGTATTTTCCAAGCCAGTTTTGACAAATTCCTCTTTTAAAGAAAGAGTAATAATTGTCAACCGGTTTCTCCCTCTCATGTGTACTTTGTACCAAGCTGTTTAGTATTTATGAATACTCATTTTAAACAACGCAGTAATGTGTTAAAAATCCCGTTTATTGTGCGAATTTTTATTTTCTACGTGAATCGCACTAAATCTGAGTTTTGCGATTTAGTGCGAAATTTTTTCGGTCCCTTGAATCGCACTATGACCGAGTTTCACTACATGCATTTGAATATTCTGACAAACTTTGTTTTTAAAATTACCTGCTAAATGATCCATATGTTTTGGACATGAAATGCAACTTCCAGACTCAAGACAATATATCTTTAAAAAAACATTTTTTGTCTTAAAACATTTAAAATACTTAAACACCTTTTTTATACTAGTACCTGATTTTGTGAACAAACATTTGTTTTTTGAATTTCTGGCTCTTTGCAAGTAATTTTATTTTGGATACAATTTGGATCTCTTTCGCACTCTCTCTGTGAAATATCAGTAATAATACATTAGTTTGGTGTTTTAAATCTTTAATAAATTAAAACCTTTGAATAATAATCTATATCTGTTGGCGTTTTCTTTACACACTTGCCCGATTTTAAGCAAAATTTCTACAAATAAATACTGGTAGTTTAAAATTTTTTTTATAAAGTAAAGAAAAAAGTAATAATTTAGTAAAATACTTCTAAGGGACTGCAAACAATCCAGTTCAAATGACGAGGAATTATTGTTGATGGACTGAAAGAAAAAATTGATGATGTATCTTGATCAGTTGGCCTGGTTGTGATAGGAGCATAATCTGAAGCAGTAATTGCAGAAGTTGGTGATATTTCTACAGCACTTGAATAATTGCCATTTTGGCCAACAGAACTTAAGAATGATTGATTTGAAGTTGGCAAGTCCAGTTTATTTTCTGTTGAACTTGCAATTGTTGTCGAAGTGGTATTCAATAATATTGAAATTGTTGTATTTTTAATTTTTGTTGGTAAAATCAATAAAGTGGTTTGCTCTTCAGCTGCAGTTGAATCATATTCAATGTGGCTTAGATCTGTTGGTGTTATATTATAATTTAGTAATTTTGTTATTGCTTTGTTGCTATCTAATGAATAACTTACATCCTCAAACACAGTAGTTGTGGATTCAAAGCCTTTACTTACATTTATATTGTTTAACTCTGTAATAATTGATTTTGACATTTTAGTAATTTCAATTGATGTGTCTTGAACAGTAACAGATGAGCTACTTTCAAAAGTTGAAATTGTAGATTGTGAAGAATTTCCAACATAACCAGATGTGGTAACAGATGAAGTTAAATTAGCATTTAGTAAATTTGTTTTTGAAACAGCAATTGTAGGAAAGGTTTCCATTGATGAAGTTGATAAATCAAGATATTTACTGGTATTGTTTATGTTATTTGTTGTAGCTGTTGATGTAAAGCCTTCACTAACTGTTTTATAATACGGATTTGCAGTTGATTTGGTCATTTTAGAAGTTCCAATTGATATTTCTTTGTTCATAGCTGCACTGTCTGATGAATTTGGATCCCCAACTGTTGTAGTTTTTGATTCAAAGTCTTCAATATTTGTAATATTATATGGCTTTGCAGTTGATTTAGCTACTTTAGTAGTTCCAATTGATGTGTTTTTAACAGTTGTGCTGCTTGATGTACTTAGATTTTCAACTGTTGTAGTTGTTGATTCAAGGCCTTCAATATATGTTATATCATATGGATTTGCAGTTGATTCAGTTATTTTAGAAGTTTCAATTGATCTGTTTTTAACAGTTAGGCTGTTTGACAAATGTATATTTTCAAATGGTGTAGTTGTTGATTCAAAGCTTTCAATATTTGTTTTATCATATGGATTTGCAGTTGATTTAGTTATTTTAGAAGTTTCAATTGATGCGTTTTTAGCAATTGTGATGTTTGATGTACTTAGATCTACAACTGTTGCAGTTGATTTAAAATGTTCACTCACTGCTAAATTATATGGATTTGTAGTTGGTTGAGTAAATGTTGCAGAAGTTTCAATTGATATTTCTTTAACAGTTGAGCTGTTTGATAAACTTAAATTTTTAATTGTTGTTGTTGTCGATTCAAAGCCTTTACTAACTGTTTCATAGTATGGAACTGCAGTTGACTTAGGCATTTTAGAAGTTTCAATTAATATGTTTTTAACATTTGAGCTGCCTGATGAACTTGGATTCCCAACGGTTGTAGTTGTTGATTCAAAACCATTAGCCAATGTTATATTGTTTTCCTCTGACATTGATTTAGTAATTTGTGTAGTTCCAGCTGATATTTCTGTAGCAGTTGTGGTTGAATTACGGCCAAATGCTATAGACTGTGTGAAAGTTTCCATGTTATTAGATACGGAAACAGTTGATGTTAGATTAGGGGTCAGTAAATTTGTAACTGTATTTGAATCTGTAGGAGTGTTTTCTAGTGATATTTTTGTTGAAGCAATAGATTTATTGGCATTATTTATATCAACACTATTAGAAAAACTTGTATCTTTAAATGTTCTAGTTGTTAGTTTCAAGTCATTTGTTATTGTTAAATTGTATGATTCTGCAGTTGAATTAGTAATTTTTAAAGTTTCAAATGATTCTCCAGCAGTTGTAGTTGAATCAAAAGCTTTAAAAACTGCAGATTGGGACGAATTGTGAACATCATTAGATGTGGAAGTAGATGTTTTTTTATAACTAATTTCAGTTTTGTCACTGGAGTTATTATTTGTTGTGATCAATAAACTACCTGGTGTTGTAAAGTCCGATGAAGAAGATTTTGTTGATGTATCTGATAAAGAACCTTGACTCTTGGAATGGTTTATTTGATTTTCAGATTTACTTGAGTAAGGTTTTGTTATTTCAGTTGATTTATCACTTCCACTTGAAGTATCAGATGTGTCAGCAATGGTACTTGTAAAAATAAGATGTTTACTTGGCAATGTTTTTGTTGTTATCAAAAAAGAATCAGTTTGGTTGTTCATTTTTCCTTTATCACTTGCAGATAAATTTGATTTTTCAAGTAAAGCTATTGTTGATATTAACAAATCATTACTTGAATTTGCAATATGAGTAGCCTCTGTTGTTTGTAGGGCGTCTTCTGAGGATTTCATAAATGTTTTTTCAAAGTTTTCTTCAGTTGAAATTACAAATGTAGATTGGGTTGAGTTTTCAATAGCCTTAAATGGTGACAAGATTGTTACTTTAGTTAGAGTTCTGTCAGTTGCTGTTTCAGTGAAATCTGTAAAATTATTTTTTGAAAGCATATCCGACATTGTAAATGTTTTGAAAGAACTTTCCTTTGTTCCATTGAATGTTCCCATTATTTGAGTTTCAGATTCAATTGAATATTTACTAATTTGAGCAGCAACAGTTGATGATGTTATCACATTTGCATTTGAAAAGTGATTCAATAACTCATTTGTTGTTAAGTCAATTGGGCTTGCAATTTTAGGATTTTCAGTTATAGAAGTAATATCATCAATTAAGTTAGTAGTGGCATTTGAATTTTGAAATAATTCTTTGGTAGACCATTTTGAACTATCATCTGGCAAGAGAATTGGATTGAAAGTGTTAAATATTGCTACTGTTGATTTGGTTAAATTTGATGCTATATCTGGAATTTCTTCAACAGTTGCTTCTGAATTTTTTTTGCCTTGATATGTTGTGGACATTGTAGATTGGGTAACATCATTATGATCAGTTATGCCTACTATTTTAATCATAGACACATTTGATTCTTTATTATCATTTGCTGTAAATGTAAAATTATTCATTAATGAAAAATTTGATGAGTTTTGTATTGATAAATTGGCATTTTCTAAATGGTCTACAATATAACTTTTAGATTTATTAGAAAAATGTAATGTTGCAGTAGTACTTGCAACTACATCATTTGTAGTTTGATTAAAAAAATTTTCCTCATAACTTGTTTTCACAAATACTTTAGTTTGCAAATCTACCAATGTAGTATTACTGTTTAGATTTATTGTAGATGTATTGTTTGATGACAAATTTGAATTTTCAGAGGTGTTTAAAAAATTAATTGCTGTTGAAGTCATTTTTAATTTATCTGTTGATGGTTGGTTGGTGTCTGCAGCTGACATTGAGACACCTTCAGTCATTATAGTACTTATTTTATTTTCAGCAGAAACTGCAATTATTGAATGGGAAGAATTTTTATTATTATTAACAGAATGTGCGGTGCCTTCAATTGAAGACCCAATAGTAGCACCATTGGTTGCAAAAGTAAGCACTTCACTTGTAATATTTTGATTGTCAAATTGAATTGAGAAATTAATTGTTTTTGTTGTAATGTCCCAATCATTTTTAATTGAAGTTTCAGGGATATTTTCTTGCTCACTTGACTTTTTCTCACTGCTGATTTTGCTAGTTTCATTTGACTGGGCATGCAATGTTATATTTGGTGTAGATATTTTGCTATCTAGGTTAGCAGTAGATAGTTCACCAGGCAGCAGAATTGAAGTAAATGGTTCAAAATTGGTTCTAGAAGTTGTTGCTTGTGTGTTATTAGTTGTTGCATTTATTTCAGATAAAGGGTTAGCTGTTGGCCTTTCTTGATTTCCAGTTGATTTTTGCACTTCAGCAATTGGGTTTGTAGAATCATCTTGCATTACATCAAATGAAGTTTCAGAGGTTTCAAATGCTTTGTTACTTTGTAAAATTTCTGTGAAAGAATTATTATTTGTTAATGAATGATTCATAGCTGTGTTGTTAACTATAATAGTTGATAAAAAAATTGTAGTAAGCTTACCTTGTTTTAAATTTATTAATGTTTGTAGGGAACTGCTTGTAACATATGAAGACATGTTCATATCTTTGTCATTTGTAAAAGTTGATAAGGTTGATGCATTTTGCATTGAACTAGAATTTTGAGTAGAAATGGAAGTCAACAGAATAAGGCTTTCATTGTTATCCATTACAGCTTGTGGAGTCATTTTGGGCGAAGTCATTGGGTTAAAAGTTACTGCGCTGTCTGGAATTAATAACACTGTAGATTCAGGCTGATTTTGATTTACTTTGGCTAACATTGAAATTTCCGTTTTCAATTTAGTTGAAATGGTAGATTCATCACCTTTTAATACTTCATCAACCATTGTATCACTATTATTTTTTTTATTAATACCGGTACCAGTATTTAATTTTGGAAATGTCTGACTTGTACTGAAATTTTTTAAACTTGTTTCATTATTGTTACTTTCAATAACTTCATTAGGTTTATAGGTTGTTGAAACCAATATATCTAGTTGAACCATTGATAAGCTAGTTTGGTTTTTAAAATCATCAGCTACATTTGTACTATAATAAACATATTGTACATCTGATTGGGATCTTTGATCGATTCCTGAATCAACTTGTTCACCTTTTTCCAAATCTTGATTAAAAGATGTTAAATTGATTTTATTTTGAATTGTAGATACTATTGGAATATCAGTGGACTTGTCTTCGTCATCACTCTTTGTTGACTGTAAATTCAAAACAGTATAAGTTTTCTCTTTTGCAAAATTTACAGTTGTTTTGTCTGCTTGAATTCTACTGAAATTTTCATTTCCATCAATGCTATTTTCAAATATTGTAGTGTTAAGTTTTGATGAAATAAAATTTATTTGTTCATCTTTAATTGAACTATTATTTAAATAAATTTTCACATCGTTTGATTTGTCATCATCATTATCATCATTCCTTGTCAATGAATTTGAAACAGAAGTGGGAACTGCAGAATATGCTTCTGAAAAAAAACTAACCCTTAATTCAGTTGCTTTAATTAAGTTAATAACATTGTTCTTGTCATCCAATTCTGAATTAATTGAATCTAAGGTTGTGGAATTTAACTCTTTTCCTCTACTATTAGTTGAATTTGATGAAACCACATTTGCTGCAAAGGTATTATTTTGCTTGGTTGCTGAGCCATTTATAGTTTTGTCTGTTTGCATTCCTCTAAAATATTCATTGTCACCATTATTAGTTTCATATATTTCTAACTTTTCTTTTGATAATGTAGAATTTCTTTTGGCATTGTTGAGTGATGTATTATTTGTATGAATTGAATCAGCTTTATTTTGCTGTACTGAAGATGCCCATTCATTAGTAGATTCCTTTTTTTCATTATCAGTTTTTTCTGTTAAGGAATTTAAAGTAGATGTACTACTTGTTGAAACTTCTAAGGTAACACTGACAGTTGACACAGCTGTTATATTTGAATTTTGAAAATCATTTCCTTTGCCATTTATTTCTGTTACTGATTTTGATTCTAAATTTATGTAATCTAATTCTTTAGCTTCACTACCAGCAGAAAATGATAAAAACAAATTTGTTGCAATAGTAGAATTTGGCATTATTGCTGTACTAGTAGCAGTTTTGTTTAATTGCATTTCACTGGAATGTTCATTGTTTCCATTATTATTTTCAGCCATTTCTGGATGTTTTCTTGATGAATTTATTTTATCACCACTAAATGAACTATTATTTAATTTGTTTGCATCAATTTTCACATCATTGGACATGTCATCATTATTAACACTTGTCAACAAATTTGAAACAGATGTGGCAACTGAAGATGCTTCTTCAGGAAGAGAACTAACTCTTGATCCAGCTGTTTCAATTAAGTTGGTAACATTGTTCTTGTCATCGAATTCTGATTTAATTGAATCTAGATTTATGAAATCTAACTTTTTAGCTTCATTATTCATTGAATATGATGAAACCAAATCTGTTGCAATCGTATTATTTTGTTTGATTGCTGAACCATTCATAGTTTTATCTGTTTGCATTTCTCTAAAATATTCATTGTCATCATTTTTAATTTCAGATATTTCTAGTTTATCCTTTGATATTGTATAGTTTATTTTGTCATTTTTGAATGATGTATTATTGGTATAAATTGAATCAACTTTATTTTGCTGTACTGAAGGTAACCATTCATTAGTAGATTCCTTTTTTACATTATCAGTTTTCTTTGTTAATGAATTTAAATTGGGTGTAGTAACTGTGGAAACTTCTACTGATTTAATATTCACATTTAATCCAACTGTTTCATTTGAAATTTGAAAATTATTTTTGCTGTCATTTATTTTTGATATTACTGAATTTGATTCTAAATAAGTAGAATCCAATTCTTTAGCTTCACTACTAGTTGAAAATGATGAAAACAAATTTGTTGCTGTTGTAGAATTTGGCACCATTGCTGAACTTGAAGTAATTTTGTCTAATTGCATTTCATTAGAATATTCATTGCTACCATTACTAATTTCAAATAATTCTGAATGTTTTCTTGACAAAGTAAAATTTATTTTGTCCCCATTAAATAAACTATTATTTAATTTGCTTACATCACTTTTCACATCATTAAACTTGTCATCATTATCCCTTGTCAATGAATTAGATACAGATGTGGCAATTGTAAAAAGTTCTTCTGTGAGAGAACCAACACTTGATCCATCTGTTTCAAAAAAATGTTCAATGATGTTTTTGTTATCCAATTCTGATTTACTTATATCTGAACTTGTGGAGTCTAATTTTTTTGTTATATTATTAGTTGAAAATGATAAACTCACAATAGTAGGAATTTGCTTGGTTGTTGAACTGTTTATATTTATAATTTTGTCCGCCTGAATTCCACTATGTTCATTTCTATCAATATTAATTTCTAAAATTGCTGGGTTTATTTGTGATATTGTAGAATTTATTTTGTCATCTTTAAATGAAGTATTAGTTAAATTAGTTTCCAAATCATTCGACCTATCATTTTCAACATTGTTTTTACTGGTTAATACATTTGAATTGGGAGTAGTAATTGAAGAAGGTTCTTCTATAAGATAACTAACTCTAGATTTATCAGTTTCAGCAATGTTAACAATGTCTGATTTAATTGAATTATGATTAGAGTTTGTAAAATTTAATATGCTTCTGTTAAAATTTGCTTCTGAAAAAATTTGTTTTTCTGGTTCATCATTGTCTGATAAACTATCACTATAAGTAACATAACTACTTGAATTTATTACAATTTCTTTAACGCTATGACCAGTAATTTCAGAATTCTCTCTTTTGATAGAATTTATTTTATTGTTATTAAAAGCAATTATGTTTGCATTAGAATCACCTGCAATTGTATCTTGGTCAGTTGATGAATTTAAATTTAAATTAATTGCTTTTACAACAGCAGCATTTGTATTGCCATTTGTAATATAATTGTTCTCATTATCATTTAAAATGGTAGTGTTTGCATTAGAATCTGAGGTTGTAGTAAATGCTTCTGAATCAAATGCTAAATTTGTTGTCTTGCTTTCTTTTGAAACATTATTTTCTAATTCTTGACTAGGAAAATTAGCTTGTCTTTTATATCTACCATTTGAGACAGTTTGATTTAATTCAATTAAAGTTTCTTCATTTTTTAATGTTATTGCAGTCTTATGGAGTGCGAATTCTGGTTGTTTTAATGTAAAATTTGTTTTTTCTGTCATTTGAAGTGTTGGTGAAGAATTAAATTTAAAACTGATAATACTATTATAAATCACATTAGCTAAACTGTTAATTGTTTTTGTCACTGATTGCAAAATAGATGAAGTAGATGCTGCAGAGTTTGGTGCAGTTGTTGTTTCAAAGCTCCTTGAGGTAGCTACAGAAGAAGTTTTGGAACTTTGACTTGGTGCTGGGGGTTTAATGGAAGCATAGCTCAGTTGTTTTGCAATGGTAGGACTTGTCATAAGCATGGAGCTGTAAGGCGATGACAAGTTTGAAACTTGAGACATTCCAATTATTGATTTTCTTGTTGTTAAGCTAATTACATTTGATGTAGGTATTTGAAAAACTTTAGAAGTAAATGTGTTAAAACTAGTTTTTTGTGTAGGTCTACTGGTATTTTGAGTACTTGTTTTATTACTCATTTTGTGATTATTCATTGTTGATAGTGAGTCACTGTCATTTAGAGCTAACAGTCGAGGGCTTACAGTTTGTGCAATTATTTTTATTTCTTTCCTTGTAGCTATCTTCTCAGTTGTGAGAATATATGCCAATGTTGTCATTGATTTTGGAGTATCTAGAAGTGATGACATGGCTTTATTTGATGCAGGTATTACCATTGTTACCAAATTTGATGATATTGGTATGGTATGCAGGTTAATATTAGTTGAAAGGTTTTTGTTTAACTTTTCAGGAGTTGTAGATTGCTTTTCATTAAAGTTTGAAAGCTCATTTAAAAATTTTGAGTCTTTTGTTGTACTTTTTAAAGTCAAGCCATTTTTAGTTTCAAAGTTTTCTGAATTAATAGTTAATTTTGTTTTCGAATTTGTGACTGTTACTGCGTTAGTCACATCATTTCCTAAGGTAGTACTTGTACTAGATTTTATATTAGTAGTTGATTTAATATTTTCTTTTGAACTTTCTTCTTTAGTATTTGGAGTTGTTGTAGTCGCAATTGTAGTTATTTTTGACAGTAGATTAAAAGTGGTCGGTGTCCCTAAAATTGTTGATGATTTAGCAGGGATATCATTTTTGTTTTGAGTTGTTTGACCATTACTTGGTTCATCTGAAAAAGCAAAAGTTCTAGATGTTGAAAAATTCTTCAATTTCTTAGTAGAATTACCTGAACTAAAACTATTGGTTTTTTTCGAGTTTGGCAATGTTGTTAACTCTGAATTAATAGGGCTAGCTAGTTCATCATTTTTGATGAACTTTTTTGAAAATTCAGAATTTGTTGTTGCCATTTTGTTTTTGAGTGGTATTTCTGTTCCTTTTTTCTCTGTTGATTGAGTGGCACTAATTAATGAACTTGACGTCACTTTCTTCATTAGTTTCTTATTAGTAACTGAATTAAACACATTTGCAGTTGACTTAATTGTTGAGATAGAGCCAAATATTGATTTTTCTGTTGTTGGGGTAAAATGTTGATTTTTAACACTTGTTAAAACAATTTTTGTTGATGTAACTTCTTTTTGATTAGATGCATTTTTATCTATACCTATTGCCACAGTTGTTAATAGGGTAGTAAGTTTAAAGCTACTTTCATTTACAGGAGTTGATTTGGTTTGGCTTTGAGAGATTGATTCATTTTGTCTTCCTTTTAATTTTGAATCTGAATTGGTATCGTTTAACTTGGAAACAGAATCTCTCTTTCTGCGAGATAAATATTGTTGGTTATCATCATTCAGTTGTATTAAGTGGCCATATGATCGTAGATCTTTTTCAGAAATGTCCACAAATGAATAAAAGCTTATGCCCCACACCACAAGAATGGCAAACATTAGCAGATACACTTTAAAAATAGATAAAAAGTACATAAGAATTTAATAATATTAAGTAGGCTATTAGTATTATTCTTAGTTGATCATTATTTTAAATAGAATAAACTTTAGCCCACTGTAGGCTATAAAAATTAATAATTATGAGCAAATGTATTTTGCTTATTTTGTTTAATTAAAATGTCTACATTACCAAATAAAACCTTAAAAACTACACTGCCCAAAATTAAATCCATTATGCTGCTAATTTTTTCTATTTCTATTATTTCTTCAACCGAGAAGTTTTAAAATAGTGCCCTGACGGAAATAAGTTTCAGCTGAAAAACGGTAAAACCTAAATAACACCTCAAATCGATGAGCTAACGACCTATGGACCACGGAATCGTGTTGCTGAGGCCATTTTCCATTTAAAAAGTTACTTTTAAACTTTTTTTTAACATACTTTGTTTTTTGCTAAATTTCTGATTTTTAATCAAGTGATAAGGCTACCTAAGGGATTTTCGAAATTTCAACTGCTTATAACTCGAAAACCAGTAATCCGCTTTTGTTCAAACATTTCATAGATATGTAAAATGACCCCCTTTACTCTACACGATGGCGCTACCCACAATCTTAGTTTTTGAGTTATTCGACCAAACAGTTTCGAAAAAGTGCCCTAACGGACAAAAGTTTCAGCTCTTAAACGATAAAACCTAAATAGCTCCTGAAATCGATGAGATATCGACCAATGAACAACGACATTGTGTTTCTGAGGTCATTCCCTTAATGGGAAGGCTAAAATAAGAGAATTTCAAAAATTCAACTGCTCATAACTCGCGAACCAGCAATCCAATTTGCATAAAAATTTACATGGGTATGTAAA
>JAQGAZ010001547.1:0-27655 GCA_034692225.1 Polydesmus complanatus
CCCCCCCCCCCCCCCCCCCCCCCCCCCCCCCCCCCCGAAATTCACAGTTCTGGTATTTCAATCCTAAGAAACCCCGTCGAAGAATAACACGCAACAGTCTTGCGCGTTAGGTGGGCGTGTAAATTGAAAGCCGAAAATCGATTGATTTGGGGATTGCGAGTGTCGACAAGAGTGCAAATTTGGGACCCGGCAATATTTATTAAGTGGATCGCGCGGTGAAAATGGAAATGACATGTACTCGCGCGTTAAGCTTTAAATGTATGACATATTTACACACACACGTGTTTACGTATATCTTTCTCCCATCCAACGTTACGTTGCGTTAGCTTTGCCCATCGTTCAACTAGAGTTAGTCGAGTTAAACCGCTTTTAAAAACCCAATTTACTCGTGTGCCTGTACGCGGTGCGGATGAAGCATCGACACTTTGCTGCCATCCACTACGCGTATTTTACGTAAAAGAAAAGAAAATACATATAGCACGTTGGTTGAATGAAGTGCATCTATCCAATCAAACGAGAAAACCTCGAAAAACTTGAAAATACTACTTTAGTGAAGGACCCAGTCTCTTATCTTTTCAAACGTCTTTCCGTTTCACTCTTCAGTGTGATCGATATAGCAGAAAATTTGCTAAACAAAACCTTAAAAAGCAAAAAGAAAGAGAGGGGAAAAAAAAAAGAATTTGTCGACATTGAGAATTAAATTCAAGATATTTGTAAACAACAAATGCAGATGATGAGTGCGGCTACATTTCGAAACGTGAGAATCGCAAAAAAAAAAAAATCTGTAATTATGCAAACAAAGCCTCAAAATTTCATAAAATTAAACGAAATTATTTAAAAAAAAAAAAAAAAAAAATAGGCTACGTGGAATAAAAAAAAAACTATTTCTTCAATTTAGTTCTATTAAACTTAATTGACGCGAACTTTTGTAATAAATATTATTAGATTCGGTGGTTCAGTAATAAAGTTGGCGCATAGTAACCATGGCAACAGAATGCGCAGCTTCAAAGACCTGTCAACCACATGTCGTTTCTTCGAACGCAGATGGCCAATCACAATGCCAATCATGTTTTTGGTTGCAATATCAATCCTCGATCCTTCAAAAACGAAAACAACTTACTTATTTTTTTAAATAAAAAAAAATTATATATATATCGGTACAGTATATAAATAAAAAAATCTTAATTCGAAAAGAAGAATAAAAAAGTAATTACAGTTTTTCAAAATGTTAATGATACGTTTCCTATTCGCACAAAATAATAGAACTGCCTTCGTCAAATGACAAGGATCTTTGACCTCCCAGCGTTGGCTTTCCCTGGGATTGCGCATGCGTGGCAAAGCTGCGGTCTAATAAAAACTGAATCCCCCATATAGTAAGTAGTGCTAGCTGGATTCTTACATCATCCGTTTCGGCAACCCACTCGCCCACACTAATTTATTCCACTTACGCTAGAGTACACTCACTACCATTAATGGTGACAGTGGCGACAGGCAGTCGTGTGTACACAGATCTCCTCCCCACCACCACCCCCTTTAAAAAAAAACACAAGGCGAAAGAGGGAAAAAAATGGGAACGCTATCAAATTATGCAAAATATTTTATGCCATCGCATCAAAGCGGCATATAACGAAGTAAAGCCCGGCGCTAAACTCGGATCGATAAGATGGTGTTGAGCAACTCGTCCACTACTTTTACGTACTTCACCAACAACAACAAAAATTGTAAAAGTTGAAGGGAAAACTTGCCCAGTGAACAAACTTGGTCGCTTTTTGTTGTGTGTGTGTTTATAGAACAAACCTTTTGCATCATTAACGTACAATTTATTGTAATTACGAGTACATATTGACTGGGAAACTTAATGTTGATAAAATAAGCTAATTAGCATAAGAAATTAGCAGCAATTAATAGACAATTTTATTACTTACTCATTACTGTTGACTCATGTGTAAACCTTAATAACCTAATGGAGTTTATACTTTAAAAAAATTTCAACTTAATATAATTATTTTAGTAACTTTTTATTAAAACGTTTTGGAATTTTTTTATGTTGCCCATTTTATTGTGGAAAATTAAAATATTTCCACAAATTTAAAATAAATTCAAGTAAAGCAGATGAGCAAAAACAAATTTATCGAAAAAAAGGCATTAGTTTTTGATCTTTCAGTGCATGTACAGTACAGTATAGGGAGATCCAAAAAGGACGCAAGTTTTAAAAAATTAATTAATCAGTCAAATTTTAATGCAATTGCATTAATTGTTTTATATTTACATTCAGCAACATCTGCGATTTAATAATAAAAAGCAAAAGCTGGCATATAACCTCCCCGACTGAGTGGGTACGTGTTAACCCACTCAACGAAATTCCCATTGACCCTACAGCAGATGCAGCCGGCAAGTGAAGGCTGGATGTCAGCTGTGACTTTAGCCTTCAAGCGTAAGCTGTAAACGCGTTACACGTGCCGACTCAATTAGGGAAGTCATATGCCAGCTTTTGTTTTTTTATTAATAAATCGCAAATGTTATTGAATGTACAGTAAATATGAAACAATTAATGCATTTTCATTAACATTTGACTGAATTATTCATATTTTAAAACTTGCGCCCATTTTTGGATCACCCCATAGGCCTACTTAAAATAAAATAAGACACAAAAACTCTACAAACTGACCCTTTCGACGAATAGCATTATAAATTATTCCAGTGATATTCAAAATTATGCACCTTATTTAAATACATTAGGCTACATACAGTATAAGCAGCCAACCTTTACCGAAATAATGGAACATATCAAATTTTGAATGTTACTTTAATTTGTTTTTTTTTTTATATTTTCTGTAAAATTGCAATTGATTGATGGTGCAAGAGTGCTTTCTTTTCTATTTTCTACTTTAAAAAAAAAAAGGCAAATTTTGCGAAAACCCACCCATGCGATTGTGAATTGGGACATGTAAGCGCAAGTGCAGGCCTAATGTTATGGATGTGCTCAGGTGCGTTTCTTTAGCGTTAGAAATATGGTCAACCTCTGCTGAATCTTCTTCAAATCAATTTAACGAGTAATTGGAAATACTTATGCTCATTTTTATCCATATGCGCATGCGTACCATCGATTCACCTGGTAAAAACCATTTATCCAGGTTTTCTATCGAATAAACACCGTCATCCAATTCCACCGCAAAATAGAAAAAAATAAGTTCCCGTTATTTGCTATTTAGTTTAGTAACGGTCTCCCCCCCCCCCCCCCCCCCCAATTTCCCTCTTCAACCCATCTTTTAGTATAGCCTAGCACATCCCATCTCTCTCTGCACCACTCATAAATTTGCACCATTTTTTCCGCATCTCTATTCTATCAAAAAAAAGCGTAATAGTCGATGCATAATTTATTGGAAACCGGAGAAAAAAATGAACAAAAAGTTTCGTCACGATGATAATAGGCATTGGCGCTCTCCAGAAACCACTAAACCGAATCCGTCACGACAGATGACCGCATATCATCAAACCACTCCCTCTCGCTCCAACGTGCCAAACCCCCAAAATGCCGGTGATATTGTGTCAATTATTTCTTCGAAGCCGGACTTTCTTTGTTCTGCTTGTTTAGTTGGTTCTCGATTAACTAGTAATACACTGTACTCAAATTTTGAACATTAGCTAGATCGGCGGTGCATTTTTATTAATTAATTTTATCGGTTCCAAGTCAAGACTTATCTCATTTTCAGTTTTAGTCAGCTTCACTTGTTTCATCGTGAAGAACTAAACAATTAAAATCAATAAATAAAATGCAACCTACTACTGTTCATAAATGCCTTCGGAATTGGTAATTACACCGGCCAGTGGCTAACCAATTAAAATTTTCAAACCGTTCAAACATAGCTATTCAAAAAATTTTTTCAAGCTAAAATGAAAATTTTCGGCTAAATCGACAGCGGTTGCCAAGTGGAAATGAGTTTTTGGAATGAAAAAACTGAATGAAAACAGTGATGGAAAAATGTTGATGGAATCATTGAGCGCTTGTCGTTCATCAACATCGCGTGGTAAAAATTTATTCCGAGAAATAAGAAAAAAAAATTGTATTATTGGAGTGGTTTGGTGGTGGTGGTGGTGCTCGTGAAGAAACAAGCTTCTATCAATAAATAATGATGGTAGTGATGACGACCGCTGCTCATAATCCAACATCCAGCACGTAAAAGATGCGGAATTCGAAAAAGTCATTAAATAGAAATGCAAGTAAGCAAAAATGTCTGAGAATACTTATTTACTAAGAACGACGACACATTTGGAAACATGAATTCCGATGTGCTCTCTCTCTCTCTCGCTCTTCTAAAGTCCTAACGACTTCGTTATAGCAGCAAATAAATTTCGCACATTCCACTTGTGAACAGAAAATGATCGATATAGCGTTTAATCTCGTCGCAGTGGAAAAAAGCAAGAAGAAAAAAAAAAGTAGCCATTTTATTCATCTGGTATTCGTCAACATTCAAATTTCATTTTTACCATGCAACATCGATTGTGGTGCCGAACATCAACTCTACAATTATTATGTCGAATATTTTCCTCTAACGAAACCACATTTTGTTCATTACAATTCAAAATATCTTCTGCCAAACACATGATATTTAATATAACTCCCGACATTAATATTAATTTGCAAAGCAGAAAAAATTTACTCTCGCACGCTCTTTATTGTTAATTAAATTTTAAATGTCCGGGCGTGTTATTTACTAAAATCGTGGTTTCGTTTCGTCAAAAAAAAAAAAAAAAAACATGGCAATATTGATAATTCATTGAAGTATATTTGCATCATACAGTATTTGTATATGTTTAATTTATAATTTAAAAAAAAAAATAAGTTACAGCGTTTCCAGGTCTCATTTGAATTATTAATGACATTAATATTGCAGTATTAATATTTTACAAGGAGCAATCTGATAATAATCAAAATATTTTAAACAGTTTTATTTAAATGCAGATAAATAATTGGCCCAAATTTTGTGGCCTTCTTCAGAAAGCCATTGATTAATTATTCATTAAATTTTTTTCATTAGTTACAAAAGAGTAGAGACAAGAATGAGGGCAAAGAAGGAAATATTATGGTAATTTGCATCATAATTATTATTATTAACTAGAGTATCTGTTCGTAGTGTCGTTGACTAGCAATTAGAAGAGTTTGACAACATATTCGTACGTCAAAAAAATCATTTAAATGAAGATAAATAAAAGATGCGCACTGGAGCTTAATATTTGACGTAAATTGTCAAACGCCGAAAAGACGAAAACATCGCCGAGGAAAACAAAAACAAGACATTTTGAATTGTACAGTATATGACCCGAACTGCACAATTGATAAGTGTGTGTGTGTGTGTGATAAATATAGATGGATTTATTTATTCATTCTAATAAAGTTGGAAACTATTGGAAGACAGAAAAAAATAAATAAAAGAGAAGAGAGTAAAATGAATTAGAATACGAAGTTGCAACGTGCATTTGCGTGCACGCGCGACTCTCATCTTAGATTAATGACCCAATATCAACAACACGAAAACAATTGTTTGGAACAAAGAATAACATGTCAATTGTTTACGTTGAAAACTCAGAGAAGGACTAACAATAGGCAAGTGGCACGAAGACACGTGCAAATATCGTGCAATTTGTTAGCTCGAACTTTTCCTTTGTAACAAAAAACACTTGGCGAACAAGTGCAACGAGCGCGCAAATAAAGAAGCAAAGAAAAACCGATTTGAGGTCAAAGCCCCGGTTAAATAAACCCAAGGTTAAAAAATCTACCAACAAATTCGTTAGATGTGTTGGTCCTACCACATTCGCTCTATTGTACAGTATACCATTATGTAGGCTACCGTATTATTATTCTACATAAACAGATGAAAAGACAATTTATTCGTTCCTGTTGTAATTAGAAGATGTAAATAAATAATTATTTTTACCTACCGCTATGTATATCTGCCTAAAAACCAATACTGGTATTAAATTTAATATTTCTAATATTGTTCTACAACAATAATAATTATGATAATAATTATAATAATACTGAAATCTTTTTTTATAATTTTTTTAACAAATTTAGTTTTAATCCCTTCTATAATATTAGTAGCCTATAATTCTTATTTCAAATGCAGTGATATGACGTTAGTAAATTTCCAAGATAGAGTGCTTTAACAATTAGCTGTGATGTGATTTAATGTTATCTGGTCTTTGAATTTACATAAATATGAAAAAAAAAATATGTCACATAATTATAGCGTTAAAATTTGAAAAATATTCGTTAAAAAAACCTCGATTAGCCCGACAAATCGATTATTTGGCAACGCATTACGTAATTAAAAAGCTTTTTGTAAGAGAAATGGGATGATGATTAAAGCCATAAAAAAAAAGTAAAAACAAAGTGCAATTAACATGCAGTATTCACTCCACCGAGAGTAAGGTCTTCCGGGAATTAAGATTGCCTCGCTTTATTCTGAATAAAGCACAGTGAAATGTTTGGATATTCTTTTTTAAACGCTGGAAGAGTAATTAGCTAGTTCGTTCTCCTATCTAACACGCTACTATTAAATAATATTAAAAATTAAAACTTAATTTCAGACGAAAACATTACAGGAAATGAGCAAAAAAGAAAGCCAAGTTGCGTATTTTAAATAACAACAATAAATGTAGTCAAGAGACTCGAGACGATTGAAACCTTTCTAATAAGGCGTCAGCGAATTAATTAACGGTTTCAAATTAAGAAAACCAGACTGATGAAAAGAAAAATTAAAGCCTAGCAATTACTCAGCCACAGTTTCAATTTTATATGGCACAAAAAATTTCATCGATACGTATTCTATTATTAATTTGAACCCGTTGGAGAGCAGGAATAACAAATTGGGCAATTAAAATGTGTATTTTTAAGAACAAATTAAAATAGGTCATCAATAATACTTATACACTATACAAAAAAAGTCATCAAACATCTTTTCTTTTCCTTGTTTTAGAGGCAATTTGAAGCAATACATAAATCCACCTCTAGAAAGCGCGATAAAGCGGGAAAAATAGTGGTGAAAGCGGCGTCAATGGCTGACGCCCGTGAACATCGAGGTGGTCGCACAAAGTAGGAAGAAAGAAAAAAAAAGATAATATAAAATCATAAATTATCATCATCATCGCCGAAACACCCACCGAGTTTTTAAGATGAGTTTAAGGAGAGGGAGAAAGTGGAATTTTCTATCATAATAATCCCAAACGCAGTTACTGGGATCAAGACATCATGTCTCAGTTGTAAATAAAAGATAAAAATCTCCTTCAGAATTGTTAAGAAAAACAACAAAAAAAAAAGATATGAAAATATAAGATTACGAAAAACTGGCACATGACTGTAATTCATATAAAAAAATATATGAACACATCGTTACCGCCGAAATTCAGGGTGATTCTCAACTGTTGGTACAAGGCACACAAAGTAAATTTGCAACAAAAAAAAATGGGGGGTAGAGAGTAATGTGCATCATTATCATGGTTAACTCTTAATTTTTACTTTTCTCGTTTGTTATACCAAAAAAGCATCAATTAAATTTAAGTTTCATATAAGTACTTACGGTAGGCCTACTTCTACTTCGTGTCGATATTAGACATCCACAACATCACTTTGATAAAAGAAAAACCTTCACTTACCTAAAAAAAAAAGAAAACACAAACAAGCGTTAAATAATTGACTAACATTATAAACTTACATATTAATAAGAAATATACCGATATACTCGTAATTAACCCCAATACGCCAGTGTCTTTTGTTATAACTATCTTTAATAATTGAATATTTTATAAGCAGTGTTATAATATTGTGAAAAGTATATTGAGCAGTAGCGGTTTTTAAAGTAAATAGGAGAATAGAAAATCCAAAATCTTAACATTTAACCACTGAATGTGACAGTAAATGGCGATAATAACTGTAACCATCACTTCTAAACGAAATTGCGTAAACAATGTTGTTGCATTTCAATACAATTTTAACTATAAAAAAGCGTTAAAATAATATTATCTTCAGTAAGCAAAAAATATTTTAGCACAATCGCAATTTTTTGAAACATCTTTTATAAATGCATGTACAAGTACAGTAGGCTTATTTTAATTAGCTGCTCATAGTGCTTAAAATATTTTGCTGGTTAATATTTAACGAAACGTTGAGAAGCTGAATTACTACAGTAAGACTCTCGCAATAGAGGGCAACCACAGCAAAAAGAAACGTTGTATAGAATGTTATAAAAAAAAATTGGCAGGTGAACAGGAAAAAAAAAATTATAACTCATTTAGAGTTCTCTAACTAAATATTCGTTTACATCAGAAAAAAAAAACATTAACTAATCAAACTTTCATCTTACATCAACTTACATCAAAAAAAGATTAACTAATCCCAAATCGGCTACAAAGTCATCATATGAAAAGCTGGAGTAATAAATGAGCGAGGTTCGGAACGAGCGTTTGACCGCGTAACATTCTTCAATAAATCGCGCGGCAAAATGAGTGTAAACAAGAGTGAAGATGATGAGGGGGCGTCTTCCTGTTCCGGCAACAAAAGACTAACTCCACTTCCCCCCCTTCAACTCAATCACGCGAATTAAGCAGCTGTTTTAATTAGAAAATAAACGTAAACGCCATCTCTCATTCCCGACTTGCTCGTTCCACCTCCCCGTCAATTCGCTTCCTCCGTTCCACACTGGCAAAGATGAATGAAAAGCTCGAGGTTGGAGAGGTGAATTTGACGACGTCGGAACACGGAACTCGACGTGAAATATAGAATCAGCGTTAATTCTCGCTTTGCACTTTTGTTATCGATGAAAACAAATGAAATGAGTGGCAAGTAAAAGTGCGAGCAACAACAGGTGTAACATTAATCACGTGAGAATGAACGGCGGGCGAATTGAGCGACGCCAAAACTTCCCTGAGTTAAGCTATAATTAAATATTTAAACAAGCAAGCTTAACATCGATATATACGAGGTAGTTTAGTTGAGGGTGCATAATAAAACCGTAGGTTAATATTTATTAAACGCCGCGCGCGCAACTGCAATATCGAACGAGACGGGAGGTTAAATGGTGGAAAACGTTATTAATGAAAACGCCGCAACCCGAGTCGTCCTCTCACCAGGATGTAGGCCGATCAGGCACGCCAGAAAAACCCACCCTCACCCACTCACAATTTGCACAATTAAATAGAAAAAATAATGGGGAAAAAAATAAAAATAAAAATTGATTTAGTAAAAAATGCTCATTTTTTAAAAACCCTCCATCGAAACGCCTCCTTAATTTTCAAAGTTGAAAAATAAAAAAAATGGCTTTTATTGGATTGAAAGGCGACTTTTGTATGAATCAACAATAATAATGCCGTAATATTATTGAATCGTTATCAGAATCTGGTTTTTCTGAGTCATTTTGTCTTCAAGAATTAATACATTGCAAAACATTATCAGACATTATCCATTGTAAGACACCCCCCCCCTCCCTTCTCAGATATCTTGAAGCGATGTAAAAGGAGCCCTTAGAATCCAGTTAACACCACTATTCTTAGCAATAAACGCAAAACGAGGTTTAGGTGTACAGTAGGCCTACTATTTTTTTTAAACCAGATTCGACGACCAAGTTTATCTTTAAACCGAATCCTAATCCATTACGGGATTTATTCTAGTCGAATAAGTGTTGCGGAATACGAGTCTCTGCCATTTAATTGACAGCTTTTTTTCTTTCTCTAACAAAATACATGTTCCTACCAGCGAGTATTTCGAGCGTTGTGTAAATATTTATCAATTTTGCAACAATGTTCTACCCTTCGTTGTTTTGCCCACATCCCCCAAACCAAACCCCTTTCCCCGAATGACATGTCGAGAGTGAACGATGGAGAGAGAAAGAGAGAGCATCTTTTTCTTCTTTTTTTCCTATCAGCAGATGTGAAGAATAAGTTGAACCACATGGCATTTATTTCCACTGACACTTGTTCCCAGCGATTACGAGCGTTGCACCTCAACGACCGAATGCAGCTGTTTATCTGCCGATCATAAATTAGTCTGACCAGAAGCGTGTTCGTGAAAGTCATTAACTAATCCTTAATTCGGAAAAATACGTCGCTGATTCAGTTTATCGCCCGCAGCATCACCTAGTAAACCAACGAGTAAATGAATCACGTCCGGCATTGTGACAGAAACAAAAGTACAGTAAATTAAAAGACCCATATAATACTGTACTGTATATACACACACACACACTACCTTGGAGTAAGTTACGGACGAATGACAAGAATTTTAATTACCTAATTAAAAGACAAGCAGCATTAGCTGAGAAAGGAAGAAAAATTAACTTTTCCGAGACTTTCACATAAACAACTCGCTCGGTTGTATCTAACACAGCTTTTACGCTCGGATTCAAATGTCTATTCTATACCTGTATGTGATTAGCTTAATTACTAATATGAATGCAGTGTACAGTAATTATGTACTGCATGTATTTCAAAAGAAAATATGACCATGCCACCCATTTTAATTCTGCGAAAATTACGTGTTCCTGCAGGTAAGAGACTGTCACAGCCCTTTGAAAATTTTCTTATTTTTAAACTAATGACTCGTATATTATCGTAAAAGTCATTTTTCTTCCTATACAGTAATGTATACCGGTAACACAAAAAGCGACTGCGTTAACGTGACGCGAAACGTTAGATGTTTGCACCGCCTATGAAACGCCCATTATACGTAAAATCAGCTTTACGTAAACCGCAATGTAGAAAAAACAAACCTCATCGTTTAACGTGACCCTTCCTTTTCACTGAAAAAGTCGCAGATTACCAAAGAAAAATTAGCCAAATCTTTTTCCATGTTTTGTTTTTTTACTGGTATTTCCCGTATTAATAATTTTTCATTTGTTTATTTTTAAGACCTTTCAAATTTAATTTTTGTTTTTCTTTCACTTTTATTTTTTAGTAGACTCCACGCACCGTACTTTTATTTCTATTTATTTTATTTTTATTCAAGTTTGCACAGGTTCAACCTTTAAAAAACGCGATATATGCGATAATTAACAACAATTCGACCGACATAATAGGGAAGTTTCGGAAACAAAATCGTTATTACAATAAAACGATAAAACATTAAATAATACAGTGGCCCATGAGAGCCATGTTCGCTTGATTTTTTATTTAATTTTGAAACTTTTTTTAAAAAAAAAAACCTTTCCGAATGGTTTTTTCTTTTTCTTTTCTATGAAATGAAATAATATTTTTTATTTTTATTTTTAAGTGTTATTTAATTTTTTTTGTTTGGATGGCTCACGAGGGCCACTGTATTATTTAATGTTTTATCGTATTATTGTAATAACGATTTTGTTTCTGAAACTTCCCTAATACTTAGATACTAATGCGGCGGAGCCGCAAAATCCGCCTTTGTAAGGTAGCCGACCCGGTACTCGCAGATAGATTTAAAAAAAAAAGCATTTGTCTGATTTTTTTTTTTGTTTGTTTAATGTAGTCAACAACGGTAAACTAGTTTCGCAATTTTATTCTTTAATACAATAAACTTATGACCAAAAAAAATGCTTTTAAGAAATTGTTTGATAGATTTAACAGATTAAACTAATAAATTAAATAAAATGTTGATAAATAATAAAAGCTCTTTACATATTAAATACATTCCATTGTTCAAAATAAAATGTAACGAAAAGAGCTTGTTGAAAGAAAAAAAAGACCATTAAACTAAGCCTTCATTAAATTAAATTAATGCTACACCTGTACATTAAAAAAAATTAAGTATATATCCCTACATTTACTGTTCATTTTTATTTACCGGTATAAAAAACATTTGTTTGTTCGAGATAAAATGAACAGTTAAAATTAATGGTTATTTTATCTATTTTCTATATTTCACATTTAAATTTCATAATAATACTGTAATTTGATTTTTGAAAATACTTTAATATAAAAACAAAATTAATATTACCTATCCTTTATTAAAACGAATTTGTCAGTTACTAGCAATAATTATTTACGTTATTTAGAAAATTCTAATTTAATAACTAATTTTAAGCTTTAACAAATAAAAGTTAGAAATAAAAGATTAATTAAAAAGTTTACGAATACAGCAAATACAAAGAAGCTTAAGGCTTCACTAGAACTCCTTATTATACGAGGATAGTACTCGACGGTACCATTTACAATTTTAGGCTAATACATGTACAGTACTTGCAAACTCCTCCGCTCCACCCACTTTAAACGCTCACTTAGATCATTTAAAATATTTAGCAATGTCGCTAACTTTTTGAATAATGTTAAAATAATAGCGCGACACCATTATTTTGTCGAGAGCAATAAATGTAATCTCCGGTCGTTTGGAGCCTAATCTCGGCCGGGAACAACTGCGGTATCGTTCCGTATCCAATCGCATCATTTGTACCAACTTCGTCTCTACCGTCGTCGAAATCGTCGTTCATGTAGCACCCGAGAGATTATCTTTTCGCATTTACTTTCCCTGCTACAACTTTCTCTCTCTCTCTCTCTTGCCTTCGATCTCGCTCATCCAATCAGTCATAAAATGTTAAATTGACAAGCGAAAGCAGAATTTATTAACAATTTATAACGTTCATCTTACAAGAAAGTGAAAGAATCTCTCCATCTATACCTAAAAAAAAAAAATGTCCGTGCAATTAAATGCCACCCACCCACACTCTGTGTAATCACCTCCACAGGGATCAAGAGAAAGAGTGAATGAGGGAATGAATGATAATATTTATAATAAATAACCTTCAGAACACGAAAATGTCGTTAAGAAAAGCCATTGAAAAAAGCGTACGAGTTGATTAAGGGGGACTCGTTGGATACACCAGTTCCCTTACGATCACTGAAGTTAAGCAACGAAGGGCCCAGCTAGTAGTAGGTTGGGTGACCACCACCGTACCCTCTACCAAGATATATATCTACCTACTTCTGGGCGACGAACTCATATGGGGGTGACAGGCTCTCTGTCTTCCCGCTGTTCTGAGACAGCAAAACCGATACACGATTAACCGATACTGAATACGATTATGACCGAAAAAAGTATTGAGATTTCCTCGGACCGAACTGATATACCGTAGCGTAAACCTCAAATACCTATCGATTGTGAACCCGATACTGTAACCGATTAACCGAAAAAACCGATACTGTAACAGAAAGGGAAAAAAACCGATACTGTAACCGAAAATGAAAAAAGCGATAATGATAATGTAAATAACGATTAATAATGCTCATGTTAAAAACGAATGCAAAAAAAAAAAAAAAATGTTAAAGTTAATAACGAATGCAAAAAATGTTAACTAAATTTCTCTCTACTTGAGGACAGATTTCAAATAAAAAAAAAAAAAAAAAAGCGAGAAATAAATTAAGAGTGTATTGTTAAACGAAGTAGAAACGCCGAAGTAAAAACGAAGAAGGGATTGAAAGCCCAAAAGGATTGGGGGTGAGTGAGATAGACAGAAAGAGTGCGTGGGGGGGAGGGGGGAAGGTGTCCAAATAAGACCTTGTTGTTGTTGGGCCTTCAACTTAATACAATTACGCTCAAAACAGGCTTTTTCTATAGCTACGCAACTCAAACTTTAGGGTATCGCATTACAGTACCGTTGTCTCAATTTACAACTAACTGCGTTAGCTCTTCGTTATTAGGATCTTCAAATTAATTCACGACTGAAGTCCCATTTTAGTCTTCTAAATGTAGTAAAGAAAATTACAAGCAAAATGTGCACATTAATAAAATCAAAGTATGGTTGCCAGCATTGACACTTTTACGCGTAAAATGTAGCTGAATGCTAATTCAGCAAGATTTTCACGCTTTAATCTCATCCTGAGGACCGGGCATTATAAATAAAACTAGATCTTCTGGTGGCAACTAAACTTCGAAACTACAATATCTTCTGCAATGATACTTTTTATTACTTCATATTTTGTTGCTTTTTTAAAAATTTGTTCTAGAATGACATGATTTTTAGTAGATCTTGTCTGACAAAAATTCATCTCATTTAATAAAGCGTCTCTTACGTAGCTACTAAAATTTTAAAGCGAGTGTAAGTCGGTAAATAATTCGGTGGAAACAAAATATTATTCATTATTCGTACTCCTTTAATAAATAAAAATGAGTACTGCGCAAACAGTGCAGGATATAAAATTTAATATAGAATGATAAGTTTATGTTGAAAAATGAGTTGGAAAAATACCGTAGCTCAACACTAAATGTAGCCACTGGGGCATTTTGTGTTCCGTTATTTTGTCTGCTTATCTCTTATTTTCGCATCCGATATCAACCCAACTAACTCAATTTTTTTTTATTATTTGAACTCATCAAGTTGCGACATTCGGTACTTAGCATTTGTCCAGACGAAAAGTAGACAAACTGAACCACCGACCGACCGACCACCAGCTGCTTCCAAAAGCAATAACGATGGAAATAAACGGTAATACTGTTCGGCCACGCTCACTTGATGAAAAAACAAAAAAGAAATTTTCTTCCCGCACAAATGACGTTTGGCGTGAGTGGCACATGAAACAAGGGGTGAAAATGAGAAGCGGGACGAGAAGGAGAAAAATTCGATGTTGGATAAGTTAGTTAAGATAATGTATACAGGCCAAAGCAAAAAAAAAAAAAAAAAGAAGAAGCGAACGAGAAAAAAAAAAAAACCTCGGAGGAGACATCTGTGCTAATATCTTTGAGGGGTCAATTTGATGTCCTCACTCTGTCCTTCCCTTCACTTTATGCTTTTCCTATATAAATACTACATAACGAAATGTTAAGAGGAAGAGCAAAAAGCGATGAGCGAACGCCAAGAAATAAGAGAAGAAAAAAAAAAAAAAAAATACAACATAAAATATGAGCGAAAAGAGTAAAGGCAACAGCTGTTGCAAAAGACAGACGATTTTGAGGGTAAAATCGGTAAAACACTGGAAAAATGAGCATGTCTTTTTCTTTCCCCCTCTATTTTGGATCGATGCGCGCGTAGAAACGTTTAAGACGAGCCAAAATAATAAAATTCGTTTATTAGAAAAATTGAGTTTACAAACGGTGCTATTATTTCGACCATGTGAAAACGTGAGCAACTTCAAAAAAAAAAAAAAAAATGATGCGTTTTACACCTCTTACAACAAGCGAACAACAGTGGTAGATCATCCAACCCCATCTGCATCACTCAACAAAAAAAAAAGTTTAGTTAATTACCAAAACCAAAACGACTAATGAGAAAATAACTGTGCATCTGTTGTAACCGTCTTACACGCTAATCGTTTTGCTACTCTTTTCAAAATAGCTCGAAAAATAAAAAGTGACGAAAGTTAAAACTCGGTTTTTTAAAAAAAAAAAAAAAATAATAATAATAATCTGCTTTTTTTTTATTTTAACTTTTTTTCTTTTTTTTATCTTTTTTTGACAGGGCTTGTTCGGCTGAAAGAACGATTTTGTTGAAATACTCATCAGATTTCGCCCGATATTTCAAATTCGTTTATCAATCGGTCAAAAAGCTTTTAAAGCATCATCGGACGCAATAAAAATCGGACTAAAATGACGAAGCGGCTTACTTAAGTGGCTGTTGTTAAGGATGGGGGGAAAAAAATAGCTCCGCAAAACTTAAAAGTAGTCTCTGATGACGTTATCTTCTAATATAATAAGAATGACGCGGTAAAAAAAATATATATACAGTATAAGCAAGCTACGCAATTTTTCGAGTGGGTTCAACTCTACAATTTTATCCCGCTATCAATTAATATTTACGAGCGAATTAATTTTAACTTGTCGACTTTTTTGCAAGTCATTGTACAGATACAGTGTAAATAGAGTTTTCATCTCCCAATACATTCATCACTGTTAGCAATATTAATCGCATCAAATTATCGAGTGATGACTATTGGATTAAACTTACTGTATATTTTTGTGGAATTGTGTCCCGGTACTTATTTACCGGAATGGTACTTATCTGGTTGAGTTTAGGGAGTCCCCAAACGGATCGATGAACGAAAAGTGAATGAATTTCTTCTCAGCTGACTATTTGGAGAATTTCCAGAACCACTCCCAAAATAATGTCGATTGCGACGATGTAGTTGCCAAAGCAGCAGCTCCACCTAGTTCGCGGCGGATAAGCCTTAGCGTGACGGAAGGGCTTTATCTTGATGTCAAAGTTAGCCAAACAGAGAGATAAGATGGAGAAGGGGGGAAAAAAATGTACAATTAACTCAGAAAAAATCCATCACTTGCGTGGCACTATATTTTACGATGACCAATGACCATATCAAACTTTGTAGCCTATTACAGTATGATAATACGGTACTATATTATACGAATAAATAAAAAACGTTCATAAAAGAAAATGCTACGATATCAAATAAAAAATTATATGTTGTACACTGACAGTGCTGTATATTTATTTACCAAAAATGTCATTCGTTTATCTAAATTCTATAAGAACCTTAATAGGCCCTACAGTACGGTTCCGAGAATGTTCTTTTAAAATACAGTCCCGGTAAATACATATTTGCAAGAAATTAATAGTGTAGAAAATTTGAATTGTTTTTTTAGGCAATGAACGGTTGAATCATTATTATTAGACATACAATTAGCCTATCTTTAAAAAAAAATGTTAATTAGATATTTAAAAAAATCAAAATGGTAACGTCTCCTAGCAAAAATCTTGAAAGAAAATAACCAAAAAAAATAATACATAATAAAAGTTTTCATACAGAATGAGATGCGTAGTTCAACTTGGTTGGCGAATTCGGAGCAGTAAAATAATCTCAATTATTTTCCATCCCGCTAGAGCTCAACCACCCCCAAAGTTTAATAGCCCGCCATCGCGCTTTATGTTGGACATTAACTCGGGCTTTAGAGAATTTTCGTTTCGAGTAAAAGCGTATTATTCACGCAACCTAATTACCAAACTTGGAATATATATTTTTTTTTAATTACAAAAAGTGGCATTTACGTCACGAGTTATTGGCATCACTTTTAATGCGATCGAGAAAAGTCAGCGCGGGAACATTTGGCTCTAATTGAATGAAGAGTTAATGGCGGGCGATACTCGAGCGTGGAGGTTGTTGGATGCAGTGGGTAGGGAATGGCGACAAAAGACGTCAAAAGTTGTTCTAAAAATATAACAAAAGCCAAACGGCTAAACGACGCAACATGCTCATTACAAAGTCAAATGTTATCAGAATTACAAATTGGCAATCGCCCTCTCTGACGTCATCGTCGACTTGTTAATTTCTAAGGACAGGCCAAAGGGCACTAAGCGATTCACCTGTTCACTCCTTAAGACTTGTACCATTCCTCCCCCCCCCCCCCTTCATTAGCATATTAAAATGTGTCTTCATTAATTTTGACTCCGTCACAAGATAGGAAAAGTGCACGAGACACCTGCTACTTGCCTACTGGATAAATCAACTTCAAAATATCCATCGCCTTCCCACCCTCTTCTTCCATTCGATTTGGAAGCTGCGACGAGATGAAAGTTGGGCGAATGGAGAAATTGCGTGTGGAACGCGCGCTCTGGACGACTGACAACTTTGATTACTCGCGATTAAATGGAGGGAAAAAGACGCAGCTGTTACCTTGCGCTAAATCCAGTTGACGAGAAGAACCGTAGTCCATCGATGTATTAACTTAAGCAATACCAAATAAATTACCCATCTCTAACACACAGAAGCAGACATACAACATAACTGAGATGAAGAGGGAGAAAAAAAAAGTAACTGTCATTTTATTAAACTTTAATTATTATCCCACGCATGAACCGCTCGTCAAAATATTTGGCCATAAATAAATAAATATCACAGCGTTCAATCACGATAAAATAATGCAATTGTGGTTTCTTTTTTCGTTTCAATGTCAATATTAAATTATCATTTCATAATAATAATAATTATTAATGAAACAGTTTTCAAGATTTGACACCCGAAGCTTATTTTAGAATTTCAAAAGTAACGCGTAACTTGCTAAAAATCAACTTCTCAAGACGCTATTGCGAACGGGTAAATTTCGAAAATAAGCTTTCAATTTTAAAATTTTATTAAAAAATGAGTTATTAATAGAAATTGTTTCGAAACGATTCATTCTTATTTTCAAATGCTTAAAGTTACTTTGCCACTTAATTAATTCGCAAAAAATAACAATTATTATGGAAGTAAAAAAGAAAAAAACGTCATCAAAAGTTTGTTCACGTTGCGTTTTACACGTACTTTAAAGCTCTACATCAAACGGTAAACATAAACACACCGTCCGTCATGTTAGACATAAAATAATGCGCAATAAGTTATCATTCTGAATAACAAAAAAAAGAGCGACTAAACCACGTTCCGATTTCTAAAAAATAAAAATAAATAAATAACAGTAAAACGTTTTTGTTTTTTTTGTTATAGCCACCCGTATTGAGAATGATAAAACGTGTTTGAATCTTCCAAAAGCAGTAAAAAAAAAATCCTGAGCACACAATACGCTCGTTTAAAAACGGTTAAAAATTCGCCTCATTCACTCGATACCCCACCCCCTCTACTCACGTACACTTCACTTCCACGTTTTTAAGATATCAAGATTCATGTCGTAAAAACAAAAGCGAAGGTATGAACTGTATATTAAACTATGGAGACTCGTGAAAGCGAAAGTAAAGGAGTGAAAGTGAAGGGGGGAGGGGGTTGCAGTCGAAAGATGACTTTGAAAGGTAGCGAGCAAAACCGATGGGGAAACATTTAATGAATCTTTATGATAGAAAACCTATATTTGTCATCGTTTTTCCCCGTCGCTTTTTCTTATTCTTCTTCTTCGAACGGAGAAGAGAAGCGGCATTTTGCGCGATGACGTGATCGAAAGCGCGCACTCTTCAACCCATTCCCCCACCTCCTTTTCCTTTACAAACTCCACTACCGCACCAAATCTATCGCTTACTCCAATTGCACGTGTGTACGCGTGCGTGGAAACGCTCTGCCACGTAATCACGAGCACGAATCGTAAACAACGGTAATAGTCGAGAGTACAAAACCATTAATAGATTCTGTCGTGGGAGACATTTTGACATCCTACCATAAAATCCCATTTCTCTTAAACTTTTACGATTACTAAACCCACTACTTCACCACCCATCTACAGTATTCGTACACCCTTATATTCTCTCTCTTCTCTCTCCATTACTCACACACGCCATTTAACGACAGGTCTAATTTCTTATTTTAGAAGGCAGATCACAGCGACGTTAATTCTATTTCCAATCTATCAGTACAATAGTTAAGCTCCGAAACATCGAAATGTTAGTCGTAATCACAATTCAATTGAACTCCAGTAAATTTCCAGAAAAACCCCGATTTAGTGTTTTAAACTTCATTCTTTAAAAAATTTCCTACCGGTATATAATTTTTTTTTTTGTGTGTATTTATTTATTTTCTTTTTATTGCGGCTCAAGGCAACATCTGAGCCAAGTTAACCCCTTGCTCGGAGTCGGAGAGGGTGAAATAAACATGCACAATACAGAAAAAAGACCAAAAAATTTAGTAGCAAACTGTGCATATCATCAAATAATTAAACAATGCTGTACTGAAAGATGTAAATAATCACGACCCATATCAGTAAACAAAATTAATTGAAGTTCCTTTATGACGCGCATACATGACCCTTGACATTCACATTTCCGGAACGAAAAATTCCTTATAGGTCGTAGGAATTCAGTGAAAAATTATTGTTTACCTACAGTATTTTTTTTTCGCTTTTAACGTGCAAAATATTTATTTTCTAAATAATTCCTAGAAAAGCACGCATAAGCCTGCATTTATTCTTACATTTAAAACTTGGTCTACATTTGTTTAAGAAAAACAATAACTCGTGAATAAATTCGATTAAACTACTATTATTCTAATTAAACAATTTTACACACTTTAATGCTAAGCAATGGTAGCCTTCTAATGCATGTAGCCTACAATATTTTAAGAAAAAAAAAACGACTGATCGAGATTTAACATTAATGATTTCAGCGGCCTAATTGGCTATACACCAAATATCAAACTATTAAATAAACGTCTTTTTCTTGATCCTAATTCTGTTTTTTATGCGCTGCCTTCGCATAATTTACCGAGCGTGTACAAGTGGAGCGCGCGTGAAGTTGGGAAAGACGATCGAGCGGCATTTTCAGCGTCGACGACAATTAACGGGCGTCACATTCGCCAGAGAGTGACGACAGGCGCGAGAGACATCAGCGGGCGAAAACAAGTAAAAAGCTTCGGCAATGTGACGTTATTGAGACATTAAATCCTAAGCATCGAGCAAGCATTTGGGTCAAAACAGAGAGAGAGAGAGAGAGAGAGAAGGAGATGCGCGGAAGGGTACAGAGAATTACAACTAATGACAACTAATAAAACACGCTTGGTGTATCTTGTTTGCTCCACATAAATCGAATTGAACTTAATCCGTTCTTGCGAGATGTTTCTACGACCGATCTAAACTCGATTAGTTTTGAAAATAGAGTCGGGCTAAATGGAAAGAGTGGGGGGGGGGGGGGAAAGGCAGGGCGGAATCAAAATCGACGATAACGTCGATCAATTACGTGATCTTACTTCACACCCACCCGCCCCACAACCAAAATCCTCTTTCAAAAAATGCGAAAAGTTATGACGAAAGTAAAGATATGCGTCGAACCAATCGCAAAAGTTCAGGAATCTGTCGCCTATTACGCTTCATAGCCGTGACGTCAGCCTAGAGTTTTTATAGTCGAGACTTTATTTCCGCCTATAACTTGAGGATAGAAGAAAAGATGGTACTACCGTAGTGGTGGTTTGTGCGCGTTAATTTCTTAGGCCAAGCCAACTTGTAATTACGGTTACGGAGAAATCCGCAGACATTGCAACAGAAAAATAGGCTATCTATTAGCGTTTATGCCAAATTATATAGTTACCGCTATTTTAGGTTAATTTGGAATTAAATATTTTATTCCAGTAACCGCGAATGTCGGCTTCCCAAAATGTTGGGCTTAATCATTTGCCATTAATAATGAATTAACCGGTGCCGTTCAAAATCTAAAGAAATCCCTTAAAACAGCAAATAGTTTTTTATTGATTTATTTTTTAATAATAAATGGCATTAACTTAATTAAAATGCTAACTTCCTTTTTTATATATAGTTGATGAAAAAAGCACAACAATTTTCTTGAGAACTAACAAATAAATTTCAATTACATGTACTCAAAATGACCGAGACAACATGTGGCGAGAATAATGCGCAATCAAGTTTTACTATTCAAAATATTATTTAAAAAATAATAATAATAAATAAATAAATAGAGCACATCGAATTATTGCTGCTGCAAAATGCAAAATTTTAATCAAAAACTCACTTATTTTCTTGTTAAATTTTATTTTCAGTGCATGTCTTCCGCGATAATTAACGAAAATGTTAATAAATTAATTTGTTCCGTTGCAAAAAAAAAAAAAAAAACTTCCTTTTTCTAATGTTTACAGAAGTGACACAATCGGTGAATTAAGAAACACAAATTTTACAAAAACAAAATGCGCATGCTTTTTAATCTAAACCACTAGCTAATGTATAGAAAGAAAGTACGAGAACAAAAAAAAAAAAGGAAAAAAATCAACAGTAAAAGTGGTTTACAATGTATTCGGCGGTCCCAATAATTTGAGCGCATATGGAAACTGGCAACAACAACAAAATGTGTTTAAAATGATGTTCTAAGTTCAGAACATTTACCACCGCCAAACCTAATTATGTTTGCAACTAATAAAAAATTAAGAAAACGAGGTCGAGATGCTAATCTTTGCAACTTCTCTTCTCATTAAGCTAATACTAACATTCTTTCTTCAATTTTTATGCCATTTTCTGGTTTATAAACGGTTCAAAAAATTTCCGGATATAAAAATTCTTAGTTCCTCAACACAAAATAATTACGTTCGGCTTTGTAATCTTTAACAATTGCTACAACCCAAAACAAAAAAAGCTTGGTGAAAATTAAAAGATCAAAAAAAGAAGCCTATACAGTAAATTCATCACTCAATTAACTTACCACGCAAAAACAACAAAAAATAGACATTATTTTTTTTTAAAAAAAAAAAAGTCACGTGACGCAGCGGTGGGGATAGATTATAGACACAGTACGCAATTTAACAAATTTCGCTGTTTTACAATTTTAACAAGTAAATTAAAAGAAAGTAATGTTTGCTTTCATTTTTTAAACTGACTTTTTATTAATAAATTAAATAATAAAACGCATCTTTCTGCGCATATCCTAATACAGTATAAGAATTGTCAAAATTATTAAAACTCAAAACAAATAAAGTTAAGAGTCAAGTTTTAAATTAAAATACAGTATTTTTAAAACTTTCATTCGATGTTAATTTTGTTTGTTAGCGGTGCCCTACCAAAATATTTGTTCAAAAGTATTTTATGAACTAGCCATAAAGACGCCGAAATATTTATCGTGAAACATGATTTAAACATTACTATCGTTCCCACAGGTTTTTTTTTTTTTTATAAAAAATAAAATCAGAGAGGAAGAAACAAATAAATAAACTTGAAAAATTCTTGAAACATCGCGTCTCGAAATGTCATTCCCCGAACACTGTTTTTCAATCACGCATTTACGAAACAGCCATTCTCTGACATAAAGAAATAATAATAATAATAATAATAAAAAAAATAAACTTTCATGTGTTTACTTGATAAAATAAATAAATAAAATAAAAAAAGTCTTTTTGCTCTCTCCCATTGAAGGAGGAGTAAATGGGGACAATAGAAATTGTCCAGAGTCTGAGTCGTCAAAGTGATGCAGGCAAACCGAGCCAAGCGATAAACCATAATAATATGGGGAGACACTTTCCACATCGACACAGGTCAGCAACTACACTAAAGTTCAAATTTATTTATTACTCCTTTGAGTCTCTTTCCACGCTTCGTAAATTACCACTTGCACTTGAACGCCAAGATATTTATATTATAGTTAGGGGTCAGTTGAACTTGGCTAGAAAAACGTATGAAGAAACCCGGGCAAAATAAAAAAAAAAATCATCTCGATTGACGCTTCACCTAGCATCACGCATTCTTCTCTCGTTGTTTATTGTTTTCTCCCACCCTTTCAATTTTTCTCTATACATGCACTGTATATTTTTTTTTCTTCTCTCTACAGATTTTGAGAAATAGAATGGAGCTGATGAAAGTAAAAGTAAACAATTTTGGTAATGACGTCGCGCAAAGTCAGTGAAAGATGACGTCACGCGGCGTTAGTCGACATTTTATGGCAAAATAAGTCTCTTTTCCATTTTAGTCGTAAAAATGAGAAGAAGAAAAAATTAAATATTTAGCCGGCCGGTAAATGTCTCGAAACATCTTTTTAACCCGAATAAATGTCGGTTTTACAAACGGTAATACTCCAACTACTTCGCCACCTGTCGGCGCTGTCGGAATTTAATAATAATATTCTCATTGTAAATGAATTGGATAGATGGAAAGAAGAGAATGCGCGTACGTCGTGTCACGCCTCGTTCATTACTGATCTCATTAGAGCTTACTAAAAAAGTTGGACCACCACTATTTCCGTTCACCGACTTTCAAAGCCCATTTCTATCGATAATCAGCGTTAACCAAGCGCGAATTATTTTTCAGTAATTGAATGTAAGAGTAATTAATAATTATTATAATCAAAATTTTCGAGTAGGCCGCCTCGTTGTAAATTTATTAACTTTGTTAACAAAAAAAAATAAATAAATTAAAAAAAAAAAATGAATGAATTTAAGAGTATAATATTAGAACTAATTATATATTAATAATTTAGAAAAGAAAAAAAAATATCATTTTAATTATGTATTTAAAATAAAATAAAAAGTCTCCAAGGTGAATTTTGTCTTATTTCACTAATATCTTGCTCGGATGCAGCTGTTTCATGCAGAAAATAATTAACATACGAGAGATTATGAAGATGTATCGAACAAATCCTAAAGAAAAAACATAAACCGATTTTATCTATTCTCGATTATCTACTTTTCCTTCAACTTCAGAATTTCTATAATGATAAAAAGAAAAAAAAACATTCCCCCTCCATACATCGCAAAAGTAAAAAATAAACTCAATGCCTTCAATCCTCCTCTTCAATTAATTAATTAATGAAAACAATTTCAACAAAAAATAAATCAATAAAGAAAAAGAAAAAAAAAAGTAAACATTACCGGTGGTGTAAAAACTAAGCTTTTAATAAATTGATAAGTTCGAAATTTAAAACGAAAAAGCCATTAACTTATATCCTTTAATATTTTCATATTTAAAATTTGTAATTAAATTATTACAAAGTTTAATACAAAATGTATTACGGGTTACAAGTTGTTTTTAACGTTTTCCTTCCCAACATTTACTTGTACAGTATTTACAAAATACTGTATTTATTCTTAATGTGAGTTAATAGAAAGAGTCAAACATGAAGGTTACTTTACGTATGATTTTACGTTTCACGGTGCATTCATTGTACACGTTTTCTAAAAATTTTACCAAAACTCTCTCGTACATGTAGTATTTTAAGTCTTAAATAAAGTTATACAGACGTTTGCGCGCCAAGTTTAATCAGTTGGTTTAATCCACAGATTTACGAGTAATAAGGTAAAATCCGCATAAGAGAAAGAAAATATCAACTCTACTCTTTTTACTAATATTTTCTGGCGTGATAAGAATATTATTTGTGTCAATTTTCGTCTTTAGTACAACATAAGCTAGTTTCATGACATCTCTCTTGCTCTTTTCATCCGCGCCCGATTCCTTCCAATTAATATTGATAATGTTCAAACAGCTTCATACTTTTTACCATTGAGTAAATAATGCAAGATAAAAAGAAAGAAATAATATAAATAAGTTAGTAACTACACATTTTCAGAACTGAAGTGTAAACTCTTTCGAAACCCCCAAGTCGAGTTGATGGAGATAAGATGTAAAAGAGAGAGAGAGAGAGATAGTCGGGATACGGTCGGGTTTAAGCCCCACGTTCCTCGAGTTATATTTAAATATGCTGTACTGTAGTAGAGCATTTAAATCAGTTACTATGACAACAATTTTTTTAATGCGCGTTCTTCCCTATGTTCTAGTGTGATATATACGCGGATCATACGCAGATTCTCATTGGTAGATATTTCGGATGCGACGACGTATCGATCGGTTCATTATTTTCTCCATTCAATCAAAATATCAGATGCTACTTCGATGTTTCGGCTGAAGATCAGTAAAAAAAATAAAAAAAAAACTTTGTTAATAGCATCCTTTAAAAAAAATGAAGGCCGGAAAGAAGAATTAAAAATAAGAAGCTAAACTTTTGCTCATCCGGTTTAAAGAACGTTTTCGTTGCTCAAAAAACACATACCGTACTGTAAATGATCTGTAACATCTGGTTCGAACATTACACTAGGCAAAATAAATAATAATAATAAAAAAAAAATCATAAAAAAGCGTAAATCGTATAAAACATTCAATAATAAAATAGAAGGAAAAGAAGAAAAAAAAACCCAACGGAAAGCTATCAATTTCATTGTAAGCTATTCATCTACCTCTGAAACACGCAGCAGCAGCAGCTTACTACAATCTTTTATTTTCGCTCGGAGACGAATAGAAACGTGATTGCAATTAATAAAACCACCACATAATTCTCTTCAAAACTCGTATTCAGACTCCGAAAATTTCAATTTTTACCGCCCCTAGGCCCTTTAAAGTTTTCCCACTCCTCGTTTCACAGAATCAATAAAACCCAAAAAACGGCATAACTGAGGAAGAATTTGTTGTACGCATCGCAGACTCCTTCAGCATTTTAAATCCTGATTTAAAGAATTCGCAATAATTAACAGTAATATTAAGATCCCAAATTATTTTAATGAAGTTGATACCGTACTATAATTTAATGAATTCGTTTAAATTTAATAAATAAATAAAGAAACCATCAATAGTAGTCATCATTTTAATAGAACCCAAAAGTGGCGAGGTTTTTTTTTTTCTCCTAAATGTAATAACTTTAATCATCATCAAAGTTTCCAATTTTTATTCGCACCAATACGTTTATAATTATTGTTACTACCGTATTATGCTTGTACACCATAATGCGAGATCTAATAATCGCGCAAACGAAGACATTAACATCCGTTTCTCGCTTTTCCTAAAACTTTTCTCCAAAGCAGCGCTCTCTGCCGTCGACGGCGAAGATTAAAAATAATCAGCGTACTCTATCTGATTAATCCCGCTTTCTTATCGGCAATTAACTCGATTCCATCACGACAATAACGTGCTGAAAGACAATACCTCGATAACGAGCGGTTGATAGCATGTGCAGGAGGAGAATGAAAGAGGCGGTGGGGGAGAGCTGGGGAGGAAAAGCTAAGGGATGGATAGAGAATTAACTGTCACGCGCATCAACAAATGGTTGCAGCAATAAAATGTAATTCTCGTCTATCAAGCACCCGGGGAATCAGCACATATTGCATACAAAATTAAACTCTGACATGGAGAGCGAGAGAGTGACAGCCGAATAAAAACAAGAGATGAGGCAACACTTTCCAGTCAATTTTTTGACGTAGAATAATGTTTCGACTCGAGTACAATCCCCTTTTTAAAGCAAAAAAATATATATATATTTTTCTTTCTTTTTTCCTTCAACCGAATTGGCAATTTTCAAAACGTAAGGCGAGGATCCACTTAATAATTCTCGCAAAATGTGCAAAAATCCCGAAGCAAAATATCAATCATGTCTCTCTCTCTCTTCCCCCTCCTTCTTTTATGTATAAGACGCCGTTAAGATAGGGAAAAAATAACCGGATGATGATCATCTCGAATCGGATGCAATTGACAAATAGTCGGTCGAATAAATATGTCACTCTGTTCATCCGTCAATTTCCTTCAAATCCTGTAGCTGTTATAGGATCAACGGAGTGGTAGTAGACAACGCCAGGACATTTACTGGTCGTCATGGTAACATCAAGACACCGTGAAATGTGATCAAGGTGACCAGAATACGTGAACGAGAAAGCTACTTTTTAGATCAGTATTTGACCAAAAGCTACTTATCGCTAAAGAAATACAAGTAACTGTAATTCCCCGTAGCGGTTTAGGGTCAAAACCTTTCCTCCCCCCCCCCCCATCCTCTACTCTCCCATCGCCTCCATCTTTACTACCACCCACACATACGCCTGCACTTGAAATGTAAAAACAAGCGATAAGGTGAGGTGGGTTAAATTTCTTCCCACTTTCGTTACACTTTGAAACGTCTCAAAAATCAAAAAAAAAACAACTCTATCTTTGTGGGTAATAAGATATATTTGTAGAGGGAGTCACCGACAAATGACCCTCGACCTTGGAATAAAGATTAAAAAGAAAGTTGGATCAATACGGTCAAGACCTCTCTGATCTTCACCGAATGTTCATCCGCATGCTGCTCGTAGATTGACAGTGTCCGAGGTACATAAGCGAACACCAGAAAGAAATGTTTGATTTTTTATATACGGTGCATGTATTTTTTTTTTTTTTTTTTTGAAAAAGAAGGGGAGAGAGAAAAGTTATAGAATACGCTATTGTTAACGTATTTTTCGGTATCCATGACAACTGCATCCGTATAGAATTGCATGGTCACACTGACCATTCTTCAAAGCGACACATAAATGTCATGAAGATATCTAATAGCACATG
>JAQGAZ010001548.1:0-27627 GCA_034692225.1 Polydesmus complanatus
CGGTTTAGGGTGTGGCAATTCACTTTATTATTCTTCTTTTGCTGAAGAAATTTTAAATATAACATTTATATTTCATTGTACACCATTAATGTTTGTTATTTGTTACTTTTTAGATATTAATTGCAAGCCCTAGCTGTTCTCGGATTGAAGGAGGGAATCCATTAAATTATCGTTTATAATTAATCACTATACGAACAACAATATTAATTATTGCCTGTTCAATATTGTAGGCATTCGATTAGTAAACCTTTTTAATATTATGCTTTTTCTTTAATTTTCCATATAAATTACTACTGCGTGCATAACAAACTATTAAAAATAGACTGCTTTTTTTATTAAATAGCTTTTTTGATTTGCTTTTTGCTTTCCTGCTCAAATGTAAGAACATAAAAGTATACAAAATAAATTCTTTTATACTGTTGCTTTCTATGACAAATAAAATGCTAATTATGAAAAATGTTTTAATTTGATTTTTAGTTTATTGAACCTGTTACTTAACAAGTGGTGCGCCACACCACTTTTGAAATAATTTACACCTTTAGTTTTTCGTTAATTAAGCTTGTTTTATACACTACATTAAAACTAAATTATTGTATATTAATCAAAAAAAGGTTATGTAAACGAGCAAGTAAGTAGCACCATTTTCTTTTCGAAAAATAAATTTGAGTCGTCTTCAGTGAGGTTGTGTTTCAATATGTAAAAACTTCCTTGCTGGTGAGTGTACTAATTAATTTTTTTTAACTGTTTGGGAAATTAACAAATTTAAATGGTTTTTTCATTTTTTATTTCAATAATTATAGACCATTTAAGTGTCTTGCAGCTCGACTCGGCAATGAAAGAATGGCGTGTTATAAATAATGGTAACTGCACGTTTTTAGCTTTTCTAAAATCAAAAAATGTAATGAAGCTGCAGGAATTAAAGATAATGTTCCAGTAGACATTCGGCAAAAAGTTCGTGTTATTAATATAACAAAGACGGTACGATTCGAAATTCCTCAATGAGGACAAATTTAAAACCCGAAAGGAGAGAGAATGATAAAGATTTAGCAGAAAAAGGAAAGAAAATGTTAGTCTTGCTTACTTGAAATCTAGTAATGAGTTTAAATAGTATGTAGGCTACATGATCGTCTGGATACTAGAAAAAAGGCTGAACTTTCTCCATCTGTATTGAAGAAAAGTGCAACCGAGTGGGAAAAGGTTATGAACAGTCTCACAAATCCAGAGAATCGAAAATTGCCTCCAGATAACATTATTATTATTAATAAAACATTAGGATATTTTATTGTTAAAGGCAATAGTTTGAATTTTTTTTTTAATTGGAATAAACAATAGAAAACGTTTGACATAGTTGATGGAAATAGACATTTTGAGTGTTGTTTTGTTACTAGCGAGTTATTCCGCAATCACCATAAAATGTTTTCAACACAATGCATGTAGCCTACATTCACGCTTAATGGCGTTTTAAGTTAGTAGAACATGTCACATTTTTTTTTATTTTGTACCCCATACTATATTAAGCTTTATTATTGTTTATGTTTTACCGCCATTTCGTTTGTATCCCAGTCAAAAGAGAGGTGGTTGACCACACTATGAGGTGAATGGGCTGCGAAAGACTTTTAGCTGAGCTGGAGTTGCGATGACCAGAGGCGTGATATCGATTGGCTGACTCGATCTTGTCTTCTGAATCCTACTCTGGGCGCAAAGACTGGTTCCTGCAAATTTACACTGAGACATCAAGTTCCCACCATTTAAGTTCAATTTTATTTATTATTGTTTTTATTATAGAGGCAATGAAATGAGTAATTACAGCAAAAGATTAGGTTTTCCATTAATCTTCATTATCTTGTCATTTATATAACATCTACATTTAATTAAAAAACCACAATACTAATATACACTGTACATCATTTTAAAAAAAATTGAAAATGAAATAGCCAGACCTCAAATGATTCTGCGTTTGAAAGTCTTTTCCCTCCGCAGATCTTCAATATTCCAAGACCAAAAACAAAAGCCCATTGAAATGAGAATTAAATTTAAAAAAAACGACTTCAATAGAAAAATACCTAGACATCTCTATATAGCTCGCTTGATGAGGAATTAGTTCAAACGTGTAGTCGACTTCGTGAAAACCTTGCAAAAACTTCTCAGGAACTATAAATTGAAAAAAAAAATCATTTTAAAATTTCAAATAAAAACATTGGGACGGGGTACATAGACAAATACATGTACTCTGAACATAACGAAAGTTTTAAAAGTTTCGAAATTCTGTACTCAAATTTTTGAGTTTTCATTCCGCAACCAAGTTTGACTTCTTACATTAAAGTTTCGAAATACACCTCATTTAAGGTAGTTTTGAAGCCTCAATTTATTTATGAATGCATTGAATATTTAAAAATAATGGTAACTGCATGTTTTTAGCTTTTCTAAAATCAAAAAATGTAATGAAGCTGCAGGAATTAAAGATAATGTTCCAGTAGACGTCCCAAGAAAACTTACATTTTCCTTAAAATTTACTTGTGTTCAATACGTTCAACTATTGATCTATAAAAAAATATATTGAAAGGTTTTATACTGTCATTTTCTTGCTTTAGAAAACGTTAATGATTATTAACTCTAGTCAAGCATTTACGAAAGCTGAGAAATGTGATTAAGTCATACTCGGTTGCGGAATGAAAACTCAAAAATTTGAGTACGGAATTTCGAAACTTTTAAAACTTTCGTTACGTTCAGAGTACATGTATTTGTCTATGTACCCCGTCCCAATGTTTTTATTTGAAATTTTAAAATAATTTTTTTTTTCAATTTATAGTTCCTGAGAAATTTTTGCAAGGTTTTCACGAAGTCGACTATACATTTGAACTAATGCCTCATCAAGCGAGCTATATAGAGATGTCTAGGTATTTTTCTATTGAAGTCTTTTTTTTTAAATTTTCATTTCAATGGGTTTTTGTTTTTGGTCTTGGGATATTGAAGATCTGCGGAAGGAAAAGACTTTCAAACGCAGATTCATTTGAGGTCTGGCTATTTCATTTTCAATTTTTTTTAAAATGATGTCTATTAATATTGTGGTTTTTTAATTAAATGTAGATGTTATATAAATGACAAGAAGGTGAAGATTAATGGAAAACCTAATCTTCTGCTGTAATTACTCATTTCATTGCCTCTATAATAAAAACAATAATAAATAAAATTGAACTTAAATGGTGAGAACTTGATGTCTCAGTGTAAATTTGCAGGAACCAGTTTTTGTGCCCAGAGTAGGATTCAGAAGACAAGAGTCAGCCAATCGATATCACGCCTCTGGTCATCCCAACTCCAGCTCAGTTAAAAGTTTTCCACAGCTCATTCACCTCCTAGTGTGGTCAACCACCTCACCTTTGACTGGGATACAAACGAAATGGCTGTAAAACAAACAATAATAAAGCTTTACCCAGTTGTAATATATTTTAAGTAAAGAAAATCTTTTTGTTTTAGAACTAAGTTGTGGCTGTGTATTTGGTTAGGAAATTAATGGCGGAGCAGTTGATGGACAAGTTTAAATTTAAAGGACTTGTGTGTGGTGGTTTGCTTTTTTCCGGAATAAATCCAATTCAAAGTTATATTAGGAAAATATTACTTTTATTACGGAGACCATTTCTCTTAGGTGTGAACAAGTCGGCTCAGCCGATACAACTGATTTTACAACAGAAAAGTGAGCTGTATTTATACTTAATTCTAACAATAGTAATTAGCATAAAATGATCTCTAACGATCAGATTAAAATATAATTGAGGTCAGCGCAATTAACTTAATTTAAATAGTAAATTGAATATAGTTAATTATCGGTTAAATGTGCGATTAGTTATTATTAAAAAATGAATAATGGGGTGAGTAAAGATCACCACATTGTGGAATGGCAAGTGGATTACACCAAATACATGAGTATGTTAACTTTTAAAAATCATTTTTTAAATATGTTATTTTAAACTGTTAAATTTAAATTTAAAAAAAGAGCTGACTCAGGAATTGCTGCTGTCAACCTCAGAGTCCCTTTCCTCTGCTCAGTAAAATTCTCTGGTTATTGTTAAGATTTAAAAGAAATTTGATTGTGTTTTTCTATTGTAATTTTAGCTGGGAAAACGACGAATGGAGTTTCCTTGTTGGGTACTTGACTGCTCACATTTGCAGTGAATCAACGCAGTCTCATACATTTGAATGAACGCGTTGAATCCCACTTGGAACTGCCTAGTGTGCAAAAGAACATCACCCTGCGTTCAAATATTGATCTATAAAAAAATATATTGAAAGGTTTTATATCTGATGTGAGGAATGTTTGATTGGTAGAATGGATATCAATAACACAGTCGATTACGTTCGTATTGGGTTTGGTCATCTCTGACAAAACACACAAAGCCAGCTAATTGCTGTAAATAATTATTTTATAATTTGATTGTTGCTAAATAAATGTTGTTGAAATGTTTTAAAATGTTACTAAATAAATATTGTTAAAATATGTTGATAAATTTTGTTGATAATAATAATTCTAAGTTGAGACATATCATAGCTAGAAACAATTATTAAATTACAGGTTAATGTGTTATTTCTATGTAAAAAATAATTTTTGAAAGACAGATTATCATTATGAACTGTTTTTGAAACACATTCAATCATTATGAACAGTTTTTGAAATGCAGTACATGTTATCGCTAGATTTTTAAAATGTAATGGAGGCAAAATGATACAGTACTGTATAATTGCACTGTTAATGGTATATGGAGTACTGGTATTAATTAAAAACATATAATTTTATAACAATGGAAATTAAATTTTAAAAGTTACTATCTCCTGCCTTGACTAGAAGAGAAAAATGGGTTTACCTTTAATCCATGTCTTCACTGGTCCTAAAAAAATTAAGTTTATAAGCGGTTTATGCATGAAAATAAAATCAAAAGTCAATTTTTGACATCACTAACATAATTTTTACAATACCTGTACTGCACAAAAAGTTTGTTACCTTTTCCATTGATTTAGTTCAAAGCTGTATATCTTTTGCTTGTGTTCCCTTTTTTCTTTCAAAATTATCAATTTCATTTTTGCGATTTTCACGTTTATTTCTGCTTCTTGAGAACCACTCTCATCTCGGCCTCTGTGGAAAAATCTTCTTGTCTTCGACTGTTTTTCAAAATAAAAAAAAATATTATTTAGCATTATAAAATATCAAATAAAAAAAATAAAATTTAGTTACATTTTGTAAGATCTTTGGTACCTCATAGTTGATATTATCTTTTTCGTTTAAATTACCAGTATTTTGTTCTTGTACTTTATCAGCCACCTCTTTTCTAGTATTCAAAAGTGAAATGTTACATGAGCAATAACTATACTGTAGTTTATACAAACTTACTTGAAGTTTATGGCTCACAAATATAAACATCATTTTCTTTATAACATGCTAACAATGGTCCTGTTTCTTCATTTACACTTAAAGACACCATATCTTAATCTATGGCATTTTTTTATTTCGGTGTCTACTCCCAGAACATCCAACTCTGGATCAGGTTGAGTCAAATTGGACTGAGGACCACCACCTGTTTTAAAAATTTCTCTTCTTTCTGCTACAAGTTCAGCTTTTCTTTTACTTTTTATATTTTCCCACAGCCTGCAGAGCTGATCATTTGATCTCTGAAATAAATGTATAAACTACTATAATTACAATTTACATTAAAATAATTGTTTAACCCTTACAGTAAACTCCGCATTGCAGTTGAATTCACTTGTTATGCTATCCCATGCCTCTTTTTTTGGTTTTTATGGTAACAGCATCTGACCATTCTTTTTCACTTAAGCAGTTGTTCATCCCTTAAGGGTCGACTGAGTACTCCGCCTTAAACCCGTTTCCATTTTACCATCATTCCCAATAATGTTATGGAAAAATATCCTTTTCCTTAAGCATGAATTATGCGAAACATAGAATAGGACATCTGTAATTACGTTATCCTTAGTAACTGTAATTGTTATATCTAAAAATACATAAATATATATTAATTTAATTTAATACACAATTGTCGCAGACCAGCTGCACTAATATAATTATCAACCTTCCACATACAACAACAAACCGCAACATACAATAAAAATTAAAATTGTACAAAACAATGTTGCTTATAAATCATTCTTAACCACCTCTTTCAGGAGTGTGCTTAGTCTGCGCTCATTACACATATTTTCAAAGTGGTAGCAGTGCAAGCCACATTCCATTCAATCAAATGCCAACTTTCTCAAAATATGGGGTAGCTTATTAAATAAACATACATCTCTGCAATTGGAAATTTTTCTCATAATCGATTTTTTCATCAATCTAATCAAAACCATATAAGTTTGCCCAGCTTTCGAATTTACAGCTAAGTTTGACAAGTCATTGCTTGGCAATCTCTGCGCTAATAGCACCATCAACCAGTGCGCTATATAATCTTCTGGTTCTTTCAATCGCAAATCAATATACACCAAGGATATTTCTGTTCTTGGGTGGAGGTGGTACATCTTATGCAATATCATATTCATTTTTCTACGCATAATTGCAAAGTCTTCTTTACTAGTGAGGCCCCAATTCTCCAACTCATATAACAATATCAAGTATAAGCACATTAGAACTGTTAAGTGCTTGGACACTGGATTGATATATGGAGACATCTTTTTGAACAGGGCTGTATACACTTCTAACATCCTCACAATCTGATTGACATGGCTACCATATTTATTCTCAAAATCAAGCTGCAACCCTAGAATTAACATCTCTTTCTGCAACTTAATTGAATGACTAGATATATTTTTGGGAATATCCTCAAGCTTAGCAAAAACACTTAGGGTAGTAATGGCCCTAATCTGAGTTTCTTGCACTTGGAGAGACATGTTAATGCCCTGATACCACTCACTAATCTTAGTAATATTATCATTAATATGTCCTAATACTTGTCTAATATCACCCAAATTAGCATAATAATTTAATACTAAATCATCTGCATATTCTGAGATCTTACCATTACTCTTTCAGTAACTAATAGTTCTTGCGTTAAATTGTCTTGGATATTTCACCTGACTTAATTTAATTTAATAGACTTACTATTTATTTTGATATTCATTTTAGGTTGTTTTTTTTAAATTATAACTTATTGGAGCATGTGTATGGTGTTATAAAAATCAAAATTTATGTCCTCAACATGGCTTAAATTCTGACAACTAATATACGAGGGTAGGCTGATAAGTAATGCCTCCACCTCCATATCTTTTGAAGGGATTGGAGCACTGTCTTCAAACAAATACTGGAGTGAAGGTCAGACTCTCCTCTACAACTTTGATAGAAGAGAAATATTAAAAAAAATTAATAGTTGTTAAGTTATTAAGCAAAGAATGGACCCATGTGCAGTAGCTCGGTCGTTGAAATTAAAACAACGTGCTGTAATTGAATTTTTAACAGCAGAAAGCGTCGCTCCAATGCAAATTCATCAGAGATTGCAAGCTATTTACGGTGATTTATCGATGTGAGTACTGTGCGTCGTTGAGTAAAATAAAAACAAAAGATATTGATGCACGAACAAGTGACTTGCATGACAAGGAATGACTCGAACGTCCTGTGATAGCAGCCAATGACTTTCAAAAGGAAAACGTTGACAAATTGATTCAAGGGGATCGGCGCATCACTCAACTTGCAATCGCAAACAAAATGAATAAGAAAAATAAAAAAAAACACATTCTAAAAATTAATTATGTGTTTGATTAATTATTAAATTTTTTTAAAAAAAAAGTTTAAAGAAAAAAAACATTTGAAAGAAAAAAAAATTTTTAGCACAAAAAAAATTTGATCGACCGAGCTACTGCACATGGGTCCATTCTTTGCTTAATAACTTAACAACCGTTAATTTTTTTTTAAATATTTCTCTTCAACTAGCGGAGGGTCTGACCTTCACTCCAGTATTTGTTTGAAGACAGTGCTCCAATCCGTTTAAAAAATATGGAGGTGGAGGCATTACTTATCAGCCTACGCTCGTAATTTTAATTCGGAATTTAAAAGCAAGTAAATACTTATTCTACTGGATATTCAGAGTAATAGTAATTATTTTCTAATTATGATGACTGAATGTTCCTTCGAGCAAAATTTTTTACCGATATTTTTAATTTTTTTTTATTAATTTACTGCGAGGCTTTTATTTAACATTCCTTCTGTGACCAAATCAAAATTTATTTGTAATCGTCATTTTAAAATAATTGTTAATTAGCACATTTTTAGGGACTAATAAATAACCCAAATAAGTAGAATTTACTAATAAGGATCAAGAAGATGTACATCAAGTAAAAAAAGGAAACTGGAAAAGGTGTGGGTCACAACAGAAAGTTAATAATTTATGAAAACATTTCATTTGTTACCATAAATGGTTTAAAGGTCAACCTAAAAAAAGATAAGTACTCTACTCCCCTAAGAAAATCATTCAATGCAAACGTTAGTTTGGGATACAGTACACGCTCAACTCAATTCTTCTACCGTTTTTACGAAAGCGTAATCAGCAGCCACAGCGAACTTGTATTTGTACTTGTAAAGTTTCGACGCAACGTTTATCAATTCAACTGCTTTTTTAATCCCAACAAGTTTTTGGCCGAACTTAATTGTTTTTTCCTCTCTCAAATGGATGAAGATCAACGAGAAGACTTTTTTAAAGCGCATTCGGGATGGGTGGTCCAAAATTTCGTCTTCTGGCGTTATAATCGATATTTGCTACTAGATACCACCAACCAGATGTGGGATTATCATTCGAGAAGTGATTTCGAGCATTTGCTGTCCGTCATCTTTTATCATATTAAAAAAAAATGAAAGCAATGGGGGTGACTGCGACTATCGAAAAATTTATTTTGAGTTGTGGCGTTTAAGTCCTGTTGGGTATCGTTGGATGTATTAGATGTTTATCGTGTGTTTCAGCACTTTAAATTGGGAGAAGTAAAACTGTATAAATTGGCGTTGAGCGAGGCCAACCCTGCGCAAAAGGAACGATTGTTTTTGGACAAGCAGTGGTTGGATCATCACGGCTTATTCGGAAACGAGGAATTGTGGAATTTCTTCAAGTTTTTCGTCGAGAAATGTGGAACTTCGAGAGAAACGATAGCTAGGTTCAAAAGACAATTGTTAACCACTCGCAAATTATATTTCGAAAATTGCGAAACTAGAGAATTTATTCAATGTCTGGATAGTTTTCAACCTGATCAAAGAGATAAACATAAATCATCGAAATCGATCCGCAAAATAATAAAAATACGGTAATGTTTTATATTATACATGTAAGAATATGGTATTATGACATGTATGATGTTTACTTTATAATAATAATTTCAATTCTTATTGATTTCTTTATCACAAAAAATAGAAAATTACTTTTGATTTTTTGGATCTTTTAGTTTCTTAGAGTTTTCATAATAAATAATAATAAAAAAAAAAATAGCAGCAATATCGATATAAAAAGTAATGCCATGAATTATTGCAAATTTATTTTTCTATTATAATTTTTACTATTATAATAAAAACGTTTTACCCTTTGGATTTAATTGAATGATACGAATCGATGAGTCATTTCTAAAAATATCTAGAATACGCTTGACATTTTATCTACAGGATATTACCATGCGCCTGTGACAATCAAACACATGACGTCATTCCGCACCTGCATAAGATAACAAATTTCAAAATTTGGTTACGGTAAATAAAACGTTCATTTCTACTTTAAACATCGAACAGCAACAACAAAATTGATCATGAGGAGCTTGCATTTTAGTAAATTGTTATAAAGGTAGGCCTATATAAGCTTTTAAACATTATTATGATATATATTATACAATTTTACTTTAAAATATAACATAAAAATTAAAAAATTGCATATGAACGAGAATGGGTTTTATCTATTTCTATAACGTTTTCGAGATTCAAAAAAATATTTTTGAACCTCGAAAACGTTATAGAAATAGATAAAACCCTAATTAAATTAATGTTTTTTTTTATTATTATTATTATTATTGGGAAAATTCCCTATTTCTATTATCCATAATGTTTTACAATTTTTTTTTTTTTCATCAGATAAGATGTAATGTTTGTTTATATCACGCGATGTACAGTATATATATATATTTTTTGCCTTTAGACTTTAGTACCGGTAAGATAGTTGCGCCACAATGTATGACGAATTTGAGGTTGACGATACTCATTCAACTCTACTGTTTCACAATTATTAATCTATGACGTCAAAAAAAGGAAATTCACAAAATGCCATTTAATATCCTGTAAGTTGATAAAAAAATAATAACGCGATAACGCTGTTTGAAACTTTGACATTTTTAAAAATAGCTCTCACTTTTTCATTTCTCAATCCCTGTCTGCTGTTTAAGAGTCACTCAGCTCAACATCACTCGGTATTATAAATAATATTAATACTGATGAATGAGTTTTTTTTTTATTTACCAAACGTTTCTCAAGCGTGAAAAAAGGTGACAAAAGTTTTTATTATACAGGTTGGGGCGCTGCATTTTCCTTTTTTTTTTTTTTTGGATGTTAATAAAATCAACATTTTTGTTAATAATTTTTTTTTATTTTTTTATAATAAAAATTTATCATTTCAGAATTTCAGATTTGATATTATCTATATTTTGATTAATTTGAAATTTCAAATTACCTATGTTTTTTATTGAAAAAAAAAAAAATTTAAAAATTTTTTCAGCAGCAATTTGTGCTTTAAATTTACATTTTCTTCGCCAGGAATTTAAACTATTTTGATTACATATGGATAATATCAAATCCAAAATGATAAACTTTCATTACCGGTATAAAAAAATAAAAAATTTTCAGCAAAAATATTGATTTTAGTAGCATCCAAAAAAGGAAAATGCTGCACCCCATCCTGTATTTGTAATAAATATACCAATTTTCAATTTTAACAAAAATTTAATAATTATCAGGCATGAATTTCTTTTTCTTTTTCAGTTTTGAAAAGAATTAATTACTGAAAAAAATGAATCCAGCTACTACAGTTGAAGTTCCTGCAGATGGCAGTTGCTTATTTTGGTCCGTCTCATTGGCTTATCTACTTCCAGTCATCAATAACCACACAGAATTCAGACATAGATTCGACAATTTATTCGAGCATGAAGAAATTTGCGATGTTTCTTTTTTCAATCACGTGTATGAACTGTTAAAAGCAAACAATTCCGGTTTAAGCACCGAGTGCAGTGATTTCTACGAAGATTCAATATTGAAGACGTTAGTGAGTGAGACATTACGCGCTAAAGTCATTCGCACATTGCGTCTACCAGAAGTAAAAAGTAAGTGTTTGAAGACCATCACACTGAATGATTTTCGCGAAAGTCACAATGATCATTACATCGCCTCTGGCACAATTTTAAATGATCTTAAAAACCCAAACATTGAAAATATTGATTTTAGCCAATTAGAATTAAAAGAAGCCGCGGAAAAAGTTAGGACTTTTTTAGATTCAATGGGCAGCGGTGAGAAAAGTAAGTTTTTATACGAATTTTATTTGAAATGCATGATGGAGAATACGTCTTCATGGGGAGGACATCATGAGATATTGGCCATGAGTTACATGTTACATTGTGAAATAGAAGTGGAATCGAAGAATGGAACTAATGTTATCAAGTGGAACGACTACGATTGCAAGATGCACTTGTTCTACAACGGAACTCACTATAACTTTGGTTTACAAATAGGAAATGGAACTGACAGCAGTGAGGTGAATGATGAATCATCACATGACCGAAAACTTGCAAAAGACATTTTTAGTAACATGAAAGAGTGCAAACCGTCTGGTACAGATTCACTGTTCCACGGACCTATGTACCAAATCAAGCTCTTGCTTCTCTGCCTCAAACGAGCTCATGCGTTGAAATTGAATTTCCGATTGGCCACTGAATGGAAAGAAGCGGAAAAGTTCGACGATTTAGTGTTTCTGTTTCAAAATGAACACAATGAGAAGAGCGGATGCTTTTTACAAGCCAAACACAAACGACACGAAAAGGACAATTACATAACGTATGAGCAATTAGTTGATGAAGGGAAAGGAGAGTTTGGTTTGCAAAAGTACTTTATTTCTTATATGAAAATGAAAAATAACCCCGAATTAAAGGACATAATGTTGGAAACTTTCATCATAATTACCAACATTAATTTCTCACCGTTTTTACTGAAGTCAAATGGTGTGCTGAAAAAGTTTGACCCTGGCAATTTTATTACCAATATTTTCCAATTTGATTGTAAGTTTTTGAATAAAACTCCATCTTGGTATCGCTTGATACGGCATGAACGAATTGAAGTTATTTTGAGAGAATCTTCACAAGTGTATCAATTGGCAAAAGAGTTGGCGGAACATGTGTTTGGCAAAAAACCGCTACAGCTGTCCTTGAGAACTCCAATGTTAAAAGAATTCCATAAAGTGCTGTGTAAATACGTTATCGATAAGAGTAGGAATAAATTTCAAGAAAACTTTATTCTAAACGAAAATTTATCGATGGAAATTCGAGAATTTCGTCGTATTTTTATAAGTATCGTGGTACGACTTAAGTGCTTAGAAAACATTAATTATGACGTAAACAATGTAGTGAAAGACTTGAGCAACATTAAAATTGTAAAGCCTGATGGAAGTTTCGGAAATGAAGAGAAACCTGGCAGCAATGATTTACCCCACGACGTTGTCAATGAAAAAGACATTGGGGAATTTTTTGAGAAGTTAGTGTTTGCCGTGGACCAGCCAAATGAAGAATGGTTGGGAATGGCAATCGAACGGGAAGTCAGCTCATCTTTCAATCTCTCCTGCAGCAAAGACATTGCTGATCAAGTTCTGTGTGACGTATTGAATTGGTTTAAAAAGAATCAGGGAGTGTTTATCACGCCGGAAAAAGGTAACGAATTCTTTGAAAACGCCGAGCGAATAATGAGCTCTCGAGTGGGAATTGGCTTAAACGACGATTACAAAGCAAAACTGAAATGTTACGGTAACTTAATTAAGTTTAAGGGGGAGAAAGCATGCGATGAAATTTTAAATGAAGGTAACTTTAATTTAATTAAGAGTGGCGAACCTCTGTTAACACTGATCAAAATATATCACAGCATCATGAAACACAAAATGTACAAAGCAGAAGACAGTCATATCATCATTGATTTAGATAGTATGTTAGAAGATAGAAAACAAAAATGCGTTTTGAACGCAATCGGAGCTTTAAATAGCAACCATCTGTTGGTCATTTATTGCAATTATACAGATGCAGAATTTAGCAAGAAAGGTGATAAAGTTAGAAATTTGTTTGATAAGTTATATGAGGTTATATATAGTAACCATAAAAAGCTGTTAGTAGTGTTCCACAAAGAAATGAACATTCAAACACACATAACAACGCATAAATTTTCTTTGGCGAGTGATCAAACAAGTTTTAGTGATCTGAGTGATGAGTCGTACGTTATGTTATTACATAGAAAAGTGAATTTTCAAGGAAATGTAATTGAGTTGGGTGATTTAATTCAGGATAAAAAGGATTGGAACGAAATATTAGATGGTAAAATAATAACCGAGTTAATAATGAATGAAAACGAATTATTAGAGATGGGCAGTGCACCTCTAAAGCTGAGCCAATCAGAAGCTGCTTTTGCTAAGAGATTTAAAACAATAGAAACTGAAAACTTGTTGAAGGCTTTAAAATTAGATGCAAAAGAACCAATGACTGAAATATTTCTATTTACTGAAAATATTAAAGATAGCCATGCTTATTTTGACAGAGTTGTGCAATTACTTAAAATTACAGTTGAAATGAATAGGTCCCAATTGGAACAGAATTGTTTTAGTATATTTGATACGTATTTAAATATTGATTACACCAATTGTAAAAAAATTAATATCGTTTTAAATGAAAAGGAGGAGACAAATTTAGATGTATTTAAGAAAATTTGCTATTACAATTCGAAAAAATTTGTTTACTGGTTGGAAATAGTCAATGGTACATTTTACTGGCTTCAAGTATACGATCCACAATTTTATATGAAAAGGCAATTGATTAAACAAAGCGTTGTTGTTGTTGAAAACATCCCTCTGGTTAAAATGGAAAAGCGTAAAAAGAAAATGTCAGTTCCTGATATATCCTCAATTAACACATTTATAGTGGATGAGGAAGGGTTAGCCAATGATGGCCAACAAGTGGTAATGATGGTGGCTGAACCAGGAATGGGCAAGTCTACCACATTGACACGTTTATCAGAATACAAGTTGGTCAATAATTGGGTTTTTAGACTAAATCTTCGAGATTGTGAGCAACTCTTGTTAAGCTTAGATTATGACTATTGCGATCCCAATAGCGTTGATGAAATTATAGCAATGTTTCTTTTAAACACAAGTCATGATAATGTAAACAACCGATTGACCCTTAATCTCTTAAAATATGGTTTAAAGCAAAAAATGTCTAAATCATTGCTTATTTTATTTGATGGATATGACGAAATTAGTAAAAGTAGCCAAACTAAAACTGAACAGTTGATAAATTATTTGAAAGCAAAACTATTTCTCACTCTTTGGATTAGTTCCAGGAAAGAGCATACTAAAAGGTTAGAAAATACCTTAGACATACTGTCAACAACATTTAAGGAATTGTTGCCGGAAGAGAGATACACATATTTGAAAAACTTTTACCAAGTAAGACTCAAGTTGCAGTTGAGTGAGAATGATTACCAGTCTATTTTTCAAAGTGATACTGGAAAATTTGATGCTTTTTTTAAACCATTGTTGAAAAAAGTGGACATGGTGCTAAATGAAACATTGTCGAAATTTATGGGAATTCCCTTACAATTGCGTTTGCTAGCTGAAAGTTTTCAACCGGAATTTGAAAAATTTATAGACAATAATAATTCTTCTGATAAAATGCGCCCTAACTTTAAAAATTTAGACGTGTTACATTTTTATCAACGTTTCATAGATGTCAAATACAAGATTTATTTTCAAGAGAAAACCAAATTAGCGATAGGTTTGAGTAGAGAATCGAAACGATGGTTAAGTGATGATCTCAATAGAATCCATCAGAGAGTAGCTTTAAAACAGCTGTTTCCTGGTAGAATTAACAGTTTAATTCGAAGTGAGAGCGCTCCATTTTTAAACCATCAATTTAAGTTTGACCCAGAACAGGAAATAGAGTTGAGGCTGGTGGGTATCCTCCATGTTAATCCACTTGAAGAGAGATTAGAGTTCATTCATCAAACCTTTGCCGAGTATTTTGTTGCTGAATTCTTATTGGACAAGTTGAAGGAAAATGCTTATCCTCGACTGTCCGAAGCCATTCAAAAATTGTTATTAAATATTTTGAGCGATCACCGTGGTATTTGCTTGTTTTTAAATGAGCAAATTACTGAAACGGATATTTCACACGTAAAATTTGGATATTTTGATAATCCGTCAGTGTTAGAGCTGAGTCAAACACTTACATCTTTTGAAAAATTGGCGCGATTTATTTTAACTTTCTATAAAAACAAAACTTGGCTGTTAAAAGAGTTGAATTTTCATCGATTTCTACACTGGGGTTTACGTTCAGAAAGCAGTGCTAAAATGATGAAAAATTTGATAGAATTTACGAAAAATCACTATGATGTCGTTCGCAAATGTTTATTAGATAAGCCCTGCAATAGAGATTTTAATAGGTCACAATTTCTCCGTGATGCAGCATCAGATTGGCCAACTAAGAAAAAATCCAATGTAGGCATTGTAATGAGTGCAATTAAATGTTATCCGAAAATTATCCAAGAAGTGGTGAAAGATTACTACATAGCTGATTTGTGCGATTTATTTCAAGATGATACAGATTTGTGTCAATTAATAACCAAATTAAAAGGTAATGATGCCACAGTAATGACATCGTATGAGGCATTAGCAAATGGGCATTTAAGAACTTTGGCAATAGATTATGAAAAAAATTCAAAAATGAGGATGAGTAAAAAATATAATCGATTGACCTATAGCAAATATAGAAGCAATGATTTGAGTTACAATTTAAAGCGTATAGAATTGGAATATTTCAAAAGTAAACCTTATCAAATAAGAATAGGTCGAGATTTAAAAATATTTGAAACACAAGTTGTAAAGATATTAAGTAAAAATGAGGAAAAAATTAAGAGCAATGGGAACATTACTACCCAATTGAATGCAGGCAGATATCAAAATGCACTAATACAAAGTCTCACACAATACAATGCACACAGTACTCTGGCCCGGAATATAATTGCATCAATGTGCAATAAAAATATCATGAGAGTTGATGTCAAACATCAATTGGATTGGGTGCTTAAATTAGTAAAAAATGGAGATTATATAAATGCAAAAAAAAAACTACAATCATTAACACACTTTCCAATTGCTCCATTGTGGTTTAGTAGCACTTTGAATAAAGTCCTTCAGCAAATTCTAAATTGCATTTTAAATAAGAAACAAGAATCACTGGCACATTTTCTATTTAATTGGTTTAGTAGTGATAATGTAATTAGCATGCAATTATTTTGTATTGTATTTTATGATCATCCAGAGTATATGCAGCTCCTGATCAACAGCATGGCATGCGCAGAAATGAAAGAATTATTATCCTATCTCCTGAGTATACTAGGTACTAACTTAAAAGATAGCGAGATTAGAGAATTTAGTGAAAAGGTGTTAAGTGCTATTGAGAAAGGCAACTATGACGACAATTTGCGAGAGACTTTATTTAGTGTGGAAGGTAATAACGCGGATGATATTATCAAGTGGATATATGAAAAAAATAATCCTAATTGTGATACAAAGTTTGAATCAAAAAATAACTTAAAAAATGTTTTGCAATTGTTGCGTAAGCACGGTAATTTGACTTTATACACAGCTTTCACAAAAGGCCATCGTTCCATTATTGAACAAGTAATGAATTGCATGAAACATTTTCCGAGAATTTTCCATTGTCTTATTTTTAACGCGAGGTTTTGTAAATCTGGGTTACTTAGCAACCATAAACTGGATACTTTTTACTTAAATTTTGAACTAATTTTTAACGCATTTCCCAAAACTGCTGCTTGTTTGGTGGTTTTAGTAAACAATTTTTGCACTCCCCTATACTCTGCCTTAAAAAATAACTCCGTTACATTTATTAACTTAGTATTTGATATTTTAAATCCGTATCCAAATGTGCTAAAACATTTAATTCTTACTCCAACTCCAAAATGCAAAAATTGCTTACAATATGCCATATTAAAGATGGAAAAAAAATCGCTGGAAGTGTTTTTAACACAGTTGAATAGAAATATGGATGTGATGGAACATGTTGTACCCAATTTTGTACTTGATGAAGAAGATAAATTTAATTTTATTGAAATGACCATTGAAAATAATACAGATGCCTTATTACTATTCTTTAACAGTTTTAAATCTCACATTAGATTGTTTAGAAAATTTTTTTCACCATCTGGTGAAGGAGTAAAACCAGCTACTTACTTGGCAGGCGAAAGGGGATGTAAGGAGGTAATGGACGTGTTGTTAAGAGTCTTGAAGAGCGAGGGGGACATGTTATGGCAGTTGTTAATATGGATTGATCCTAGTTCAGGAAAGACAGTCATTCACAAGGCTGCAGAAAGAGGCTATACAGAAATAGTAGATGCTCTATTTTCATCTATTAGGAAGCAAAAACAAAAGCTAGAAACATTGCTCCTCATTAAAGATAGTGAGGGACACACAGTTTTAGACTGTGCCATTAGAAGTGAAGTACAAATTATTAGGAATGACTTTAATGTAGACTTGCGTTGTAACTTACTGGATAGCGAAGACTATAAGATTATGAAAGACAAGTTTGGAAAGGATCGTTCTATAGAAAGCCTAGTGAAGTTGTCTTCGGACTTAAAAAACATGCCTATGGTGGTCAATTTAATCTTAATTATGGCTAAAAATTTTAATAAGGTAGAGTTAATGTTGGTGATGTTTGAAAATAAGGATTTAAAAGCAGCATTAGAAAGCATGAACGTCACTCTAGAAAATTATAGCTATAATTTGTTTTATTGTTCCATTCAAAGAGAAAGCGTTGAATTAATTAACAGACTGGTGGCGAAAGGAATGGACGTGAACTGTTGGAATGGTTATGGTTACACACCTTTGATGAAGGCTGTTCAAAAAGCAAATGCAAACATTTGCATGTCACTGTTGAGTAAAGGCGCTGATATTTATATTAATAATATGCATGGGAAATCTGCTTATTCAATGGCATCGACATTTAATGATAAAAGCAAAATACACAAACTTTTTGATAACAAATAAACAATGATCTTCCAGTAACACCAGTAACAATGTTATTTGACTTTTTTTAAATAATATTTCTTTTTTTTTTGTGTGTGTATTTTGCAAATTATATTGTTATTTCAAAGTATAATGCATGTGTTATTACGTAAAATTACTACATGAACTTTAAATTTTAACCAAATAAGTAACTTGGCGATACAGTATTTAGAAAATCAAAAAATCAAAATATTGCATTTACTTCCTAAAGTCGTTCATTTTACGAAAAAAAAATTTGTCTTTAACATTTGCAATAATTATTAATCTATTAAATTTAATTAGTATAAAAAGATTTTATTAAAAAGTAAGTCAATAATAAGTTCATTGATAATTACGAGGGTAATCCCTAAAGTAAGGTTCCCAAGGTCAGTAAAGAAAATTGACTGGTACAAAAAAAAAATTTTTTTCAGTTTTAGTTTACTACATATCTAACTAACATTTATGCATAATTGTATAATTTTCCAAACTATTCTAGTGCCGAAACGACCGGCCAAATAAAACCCTTGCAAAAAAATTTCCGTCCGATCATTATTTTTTTCGATGTTTTTTTCATCAATTTTTTTATTTTTTTTTATCAATTTCTCTATAAATTCTTTTTTTATTGATTTTTTTTCAATTTTTCTTCAATTGTTTTTTTTTCTTTCTTTTCATTTTTTCAAATCCTTGGTTCAAATCCAAGGATGCAAACTTCTATGCAGATGGGTTAAAGAAACTGGTGCCGTGTTACGAAAATTGTTTAGAACTGGACGGCGACTATGTGTAAAAAATTATAAAGTAGATATATATTAAACTAAAACTGAAAATAAAATATTTTTTATGAGTTAATTTTTTATTTTTTTTAAAAAAATTGAAAAATTATAATGATCGGACAGAAATTTTTTTGCAAGGATTTAATTTGGGCGGTCGTTTCGGTAGTAGAATAGTTGGGAAATTATACAATTATGCATAGATGTTAGTTAGATAAGTAGTAAACTAAAACTGAAAAAAAAATTTTTTTTGTACTCAATTTTTTTTACAGACCTTGGGAAGCTTACTTTAGGGATTACCCTCGTATTATCATTATTATTATATGGAAAGTTAATTAGTGAGAAATAAGGTGAGTTTCATAAATGGAATAGTATCACTTAGAAGCATTAGCATAAGTCCACATCGCAATCCTAATACACCGAACCTAAACCCAATACACCGAAATATGGACCATTTTTACTCGTTTTATTTTCCCATCCTCCAGTGTTACTTCCTAGCGTACTTCCATACAAGCACACCCACCCACTCTCTTCACGTTTCAGCCCCAGCCAAAACCTACAGAATAATACATGGTGTAAAAGGGGTTCAATTTGCTCTGGAGAAATTGAGTCCTCTCCTGGTCTTTTGGCATAGCTAAGGTCATGTTCTTCATCTGGCACTTGACCTTAGCCTCGTTCCAGCTTAACTCAGTTTCAATGATCTCGTACATGGTGTTTTTCAATTTCCAACATTTCTTCTTCACCGTGCACTCCATTGGATCAAAATCTTATCAAATCGACATTTTAATGCACACTTACTTATCAATGTATATAATATAGATTTATTTACTTAGGCAGTGGATTCCACTTCTGAATTTTGAACAAATACATACATAGCCACTTCTGGTTGAAATGGGTTGGCATTTTCCTCCTTGTAAACAGGGATTTGGGTGGCACATGTTCACACTTTTTAAGTGATGAATTAAGCATAAATTACTATGATTGAATTTACCTTCTTTGATTGCTTATATCGTATTTAAGTTCCATTATTTTGATCTAACTTCATTTTGAATTTTTCGATTTCTTTAAAGTTGTCTTCAAACTTTTAAATTCTATTTTGCAATTTCGTCGTTTGAGTCTCTAATTGTGTGCATTATAATTGGGAAAATTTTTTGTGCACATCAGATGTCTTAAAATTTAAGAATTAATTTTGTTACACATGATTGTGCTAATTAAATTCTTTTTATTTACAAAGTTTTCTCTGGATTCCATTTAGTCTACTTCAGAGATCAAATAGTCCAACTTTTTGTTGATTTTCATCGCAACACTAAATTTAACAATTAAAATTTTTAATTTTTCATTACCAATATTAAAACATTTAAGATTAATTTTTATCAAAAAATTATTTCAAATTTGTTTTTCTATTTTTAGAATGGAAAGGAAACTTAACATTTTTGATTCCTTTGGCCTTCTTGGCATTGCCTCAATTAAAAGAGAATTAAATTTGATTTTAAAATTGAACTTAACTAGAATTATTAAGAATTACTTTTTGACCAAAAGTGGAAGAAGTGAAATTTAAGACTAAACTGGCGAAAATGATGAAACGAAAGAGTCGAATTTTACAACTGAAAAATAGATAAATTTTACGAACATTTTAATAATTTTTTTAATATAACAATTTAATTTAATTAAATATGTTTGGGGTAAAATAATTGCAAAGCTGAAATTGCGACACGCGTGTTTTTCACGATTGCAGTATAGCCTACTTAAGCCAATAGGTTAAAGTGAAAGTGGAATATAATATTTACAATGTTCCAGTTCAACTAATTTCATGTAAAAAATTAAAGCTGTGGGGACACTAATAATTTTAATTAAGAAATTTAAAAAGAAAAAAATAATAATTAATCAAAATTTAATTAAATGCTAAAATTAATTCTAATTTCACTTAAAAATAGTTCTAATTGAGTAGATGTGGCTTATAGCAGAGTGGACAAGAGTTGTTTACCTGAATAACATGGCTGAAAAAGAAGGGTGGAGAATGTTGTCAGTCGAGATAAATGTGCTTGAAGAAGAGTGATCGATTTTTAAACCACTCATTAACTTCTCATCTCTCCCAATCAAGAGATGTGTAGAACCGGAAATCGAAAATGAAAGCCAAAGTTTTTATCTTGAATTTCGTTTTTATCGTTGTTGTATGCACAGGACCGGTGTTGTAGCAAGCCCTGTATTCTGAATACATTGCACTCTTTTCAGCAGGATATTTGGAGATTTCTGAATTTGTGTTTGAACTGTTATCTGAACCTTATAAATGTCTAATCAGGTGATATGAGTTGAACATAAGTTTAAAAGATTAATTGTTGTTTGATCCGACAACATTGCTTCATCATTTTCACCCCATTAAGCTATAAACTGGTAAAAAAAAAAGATTATCGGTATACAAAACACTAATAAAAGTATCTGAATTGATGCTTTGATGTGAAAATAAACAACTTGATATTTTTATTTTCAGAAATTTTTACAAAAACTTAAAATTTATAATGCATAAAAAATGTTTCTTAATAAAATGAATGTCAAACAATATTAATTCATGAATCTTGAATCTAATTAATATTTCAATTCCATTTGTGAACCTAAAATAATGCTTATAGTTTCTTTTTGCAAATGACAAGTTTGGCCACGCCCTCAAGAGTTAAGGTGTAGCTGATTTACTGACTATGTCCCAGTGCATTTTTGGGCTACTAAATTATTAAATTTTGAAATTAGATGTCTCCTGAAACCGTTTTATTCTAAGGTCAACTGGGTTGTTGTGCTTATTATTGTTACTGTAAATATGTGTTTGATGAAACTTGATCTGCATCTCGTGAGACAGCATTACAACTGCGCAAAATATAACCTTCAACATACCCGTGCCTATTATTGGCACATATTGATTTGCATTTACTTTTATCCACTGGGGCTATGCCGGATTTTCTGCAGTTAAATTTTTGACTTTACTTTGATAAGATATAAAAGAATCAAAAAAAAAAAAGATTTCATTTCATATATCAATGCAAGTTATCACACAATGTTTAGCACAGAGGGTCACATAGACTAGATTTAGTTAGTGTTTAGATAATTCTCTTATAAAAAAACTATTAGAACTAGAACAGAAACGCAAACAACAGGATGAAGTTCTACTCCAAATGATGGACAATGCTACAGCATCCTGCGTGCAACTCAAAAAAATGGAAAAGGAAATGCAGAAAATGATAATGGGAGAAGCCGCAAAAAAAAAACTGCTATGGAAATCAACACCACACAAGTTTTTCCAGTACAAAATTTTATCGCAATTTCTACAGGTTCTATTTTTAATTATTATTAGTTGTTCAATAAGATTAGATCAAAAACTGCATGGACACAAATAATAATTTATATCAAGCTAAATTTTTGCGCACACCTTTGCCTCGACATTATAAAGAAGGCTTAAAAAGTTCTTAACAAAATTTTGGTTGCGTCTCATGAATATTATGGGTCAAAGGTCATCAAAATTGGTTTTTCCTAGTAACTTCACTTCAATGCATCATACGTCAATGACGATTATTGTAAAAGTTATAGAAGACTAAAATAATGTACTGCAAAATAAATGGTGTTCTGCATTGTTACCGTTTTCGAGATAATGTGAAAATGAGGTTCAAGTGCACAAAATACGAGGCATGCCCATTAGATAAGGGCCATTTGGCCGTTAAAAAAAATTAACTCATAACAAAATTTTTTTTTTCTAGGTTTAGTTTACTACATATCTACTTAACATTTACACATAATTGTATATTTTTCCAATCATATTTAGTACCTAAACGAGAGCCAAAATGACACCCCTTGCAAAACATTCCGCCGCCTATCATTATTTTTTTTTTTAATTTTGTTATCAGTTTTTCTATTAATTTTTTTATAATTTTTTTTATTTTTTGAAATTTTTTGGTTAAATTTTTCTTAAATTTTTTTAAAAAAAAATTTCAGTTTTTTTTTTCAAATTTTTTTTCAATTTTTTCAATTTATTTTAAATTTATTCATCAATAATATTTATCTCCATAATTTTTTTTGTGAATTTATTTATTAAAATTTGAAAGAAATGATCGGCGTCGGATTATTGTGCAAGGGGTGTTTTTTTGGCTGTCGTTTAGGTACTAAAAATGTTTGGAAAAATATACAAATAGACATAAATGTTAAGTAGATATTATGTAGTAAACTAAAACTGGAAGAAAAAAAAAAATTTTATCGAGTCAATTTTTTTTTTAACGGCCAAAGGGTCCTTATCTAGTGGACATGCCTCGTATGTTGTGACGATCATCCCATAGGATAACGTGTAAAAAAAGTTCGAGATGTTACCCACTAACTAAATGGCAAATTTATCGCTCAAATAACTAAAAATTACTACTAAATCATTCAAATTATCTTCAAAAAATGGTGTATAGAAAAATATCAAAGAATCAAATTATTACGAAAGCATAAAAAGGTCCCAGCAATCTGTCCACTGTTTTGGATGAGTTTGATGCTAAGTCCACAACTCCACAATCTACACTCAGGGCTTTTTCGTTCTTTAATAATATTCTGATGGACTTTTTTTCCATACACAATTTTTTGAATATATTTTAAACGACTTAGTTACTATTTTTAGTTATTTAAACCATAAATTAGTTATTTAGTTGGTGGATAACACTTTTTCCTTGCTAAAATATATGTTATTCTATTGGGCGAAGACACAATCAAATTTTTTACACTTGTACAGCTTCTTCGTGCTATATCTCAAAAACGGCTAAACTGAGAAACAAAATGCACGTCACCAATCTTGTAGAGAATAATTTTGTTTACTATAACATTCAAAATAACTCGGTTAATATGCATTGTATGTCAATAACGGCTATTAGCAAACAACCAATGTCAATGACCTTTGACCCTTAATATTCATGTGATGCAACCAAAATTTCTTAACGGACTTTTTAGGGCTTATTTATAACATTTAGATAAAGGTTAAGGCAAAGATTTAGCTTGAAATAAGTTTTTATTGGTGTTCAACCCCATATTTGACTGTGTTATAGTATTAATTTCGGTTTCATTTTTAAACATTGCTTTGATTTATCCTTTTGAAAAAACTATTTTGAGCCAGATTACTCATGGCAAATAACTGCCATTTCCAAAACAGCGACAGCAAAAATAAACTTGTTCACTTAGAACAACTATCTAGTCCAGACTAAGGCCAAAATGTTATTTGATGATTTTGATGATCAAATCTACAGTGGGTAAAAAAAGTATTGGCAATACAGTAGATGTTTTTTAAGCAGAAAACTGAAAAAAAATTTATAAATTGAAATATACAATACATATAAAATAGATTATGAAAACTTATCCCAAAATTTGAACTAATTTGAATGAGCGGTTTTTAAATAATCTCAAAAAAAAAAAAGTAAACAAACAAAAAAGTATTGGCAACCATTAGCTACATTGTATATAGGGACTTTAAGCATTGAATTCATGACATGCTGGAAGAAAAATCTTTCTCTAGTAAAACATTTTTGCCAAAGTATTTTCTTTTATGGCCCAACATATTCCCATATGTTATGGCAGTCATGGTGCCATAATTAAAATTTAGATTTCCACCCATGGTTCTTCAAAATCATAGTTTATTTGCTGCAAGTCAAACACTGCAAAACAGTAGTTAGGTAAAGTATAGCACCAGCCAATCACGTAACAGGTGTATATAGATTAGCCAATCAGAGACCAGGGATTGTGAAGGCGTTTTTGTGGGCGGAGCTAAAATTAAATGGCGCGCCTTGACTTTCATGTTAATTTCAAAAAGTATGCTTATTGGAATTGAAATTTAAACTTGGCGCGTCTAATAAGCCCCGCCCACCCCCCTTTCACATTATTATTGCTGACGTCACATTCTCAGAGGAGCGAACGCGGAGCGCTCTCGGAGCGAACGCAGAGTTCGACGTTGGTGCCATCTAGCGATCGGTTGATAAAACATTTTGTAGTGGTGGCGACATCTATCGAGTGTTTTGAAAAATTAATATTAAAAGCGCCATTTTCGAATAAATAGAAAACAAACCACATTAGTTTATAACAAATTTTTTTATTAATTATGGAAAAAGTAATGACAGTATGGTATATTAACGTACAAACGTAGCATAGCATTTACGAGCTCTCTATAGTCATTATACAAATAATGCTCAGTTAAGCGGGTTGGCATCATGATTGGAGTAATAGGTAAATTGTTTTTTTTTTTGCAATTAAACCTTTAAAATGTCAAAATCAGATAAAAATTTTCATTTTGATAATATTTAAATATATTTTGAAATCTTGGCAGTGAATATATTCTTTCTGAATAGCTTAAATGTTTACCAATTGTATATGGGTTCATGAATGTTTTCCACATTTCTTTGGAGAACGTAAATGTTTGTATTTTTTTAGCATAAGTTTTGCATTTACCTTGTCCTTGGAATGAGTAGTGTAAAATATCATTAGCTTCAATATTAATGTATATTGTGACTGCATCGATATAATTATTATTATGAAAATTATAATCAATAGTGTTTTTCATTGTATAGTGTCCATAAAGATAAAGTATAGTTTTGAAAAATTAATAACTAAGTCAATTTTTAAGGAAACTGGAATTTTTTTTTAATATTTACATTTAGCAACATCTCCCCTTTAATTATGAAAAATAACATCTGGCATAATACCTTCTCCACTGAGTCGGCACGTGCTAACACGATTAATGCTATATTTGAGAATCTTCTCGCAGGTGCGCTGAAAATTTAACCTTGTTTGAACCTGGCATCGCTTCTCATCATTTTTAGAACATTGAATTTAGAATGTAGGGTTAGGGCCTATCCTCAAAAATGTGGATATCGAACGTCTTTGGTTTGAGCAGGATGGGGCATTGAACATGCCACAGCGCTTGTGAAATCTAAGGGAAATTTCCCAGCCGAGTTATCAGTTTGCGGGGTGACCAGGAGGGGCCTGCTAGGTTTTGTGACCATACACTTTGTGACTTTTTTTGTGGGGTTGTGTAAAGTCACAGGTGTATGCCAACAAACCGCAAACGATTCAAGACTTATTATACACTTAGTCACTGCCGACATCCAGTCAGGCGCCTGTGAATTATTGAAAATTTGGTAAAGCGTGTTGGCACGTGCCGACTCAGTGGAGGAGGTATTATGCAAGATGTTATTTTTCATAATTAAAGGGGAAATGTTGTTGAATGTAAATATTAAAAAAAATTCCATTTTCTTTAAAAATTGACTTAGTTTTTAATTTTATCAAAACTATCCTCTATCTTTACGGACCCTATATATAGTTCATTAAACTCGTCATATTGTAAAAATATTTTGTCTTCAGATTTATCAGGATTATAGGTGTGTTTACAAAGTTTGATATAATTTCCAATATGCACATATACAATTGACGTGTTAACATCTTTAAAAAAAAGTAATACCAGTCCAATATGTTGGTTGTATATCTAAAACAATACATTCAATAATGGGAATATTACAATTTTTTATATCTCTATTGATGGGACACCCCGTATGGTTTTTTTCATAAATGTATTCATCAATTATTGGTTCCATAGTTTTTTTATGATGAGATGAACAATTGCGTATAACTTTTTAATAATGCATTAAGGGGCGATTTCGATTTATTTTTTATTTTTTTTAAAAAAAACAATTTCGTCATTTTTTTTAAAAATAAACTTAAGCCATTTGTGCGACGAGTCATCTATTCGATACCGTTTTAGATTATTTATCACTCTCGCGATTTGTTCTTGATGAAACATTAAATCTAGTAAAGGCCAAGGAACTTTTATAATTCCTGGGATTGATGCGGAATGAGCGTAGTAAGGATAATTAAAATTGTTCCATAAATTACTATTAAAAGTAAATGTTTGTCCAGGGCCCCGTTTCATAATGAGTTTTTGCTAATATTACTAATGTTTTGTTCAATGTACTTTGGCTTTAACAATTAAAAAGTAATGCTGACTATTAAGGTCAGAGTACATTGAATAAAACACTGGTAATATTAGCAAAACCTCATTATGAAACGGGGCCCTGGAGGTTGGTTTTCATAAATTTTTGATTTACCTTGTTCTTGTGATGAAAAGTGTCCTATGGTTGTAATGTTTGTAGCGGAAATAGTTAAAATGAAGGTATCAATGACTCCGGATTTGAAGTATTCATTAATATGGGTTCGTAATTGAAGATCGTTCCACTCGTCAAATCGTAGAAAAACTTTGTCGTCCGTCGAATCTGGCAGGGTTACGTGATCACAAATCCGTTTATATTTTCCAAATCACACGTTTTTGTTGAGTTTTTCCTCCTCCTCCTCCTCCTCCTTTAGTGTTGATTAGCTCCCGCCGGAAGCCTTGATTGTGGGGGGAGGGATGCTCCCCTTGGAGAGGGGGTTGCTCTGCAGCCGCCGACGTAGACGGTCCTTGGGTTATGCTTTGTTGGTTTTCATAGGGTAGATTTGTTGAAGGCATTACATCGATAATATTGAATTGCGGTATTAATAAGATAATATTATTAGTATTA
>JAQGAZ010001549.1:0-27603 GCA_034692225.1 Polydesmus complanatus
TTTTTTTTTTTTTTTTCCCCCCCCCCCCCCCCCCCCCACTTTACACCCTCTTTTTGTGTGTGTGTTTTTAACACCTCTTTACATCCCCCTTTACCATTCAACGTCACTCCCACATACAGCCTCCTTTCACCCCCCAGACATCTTTTTTTTCATTCATTCATCCATTTGCACCTTGGAACAACGTCGTTCATGTGAAAATCGCGCGGAAAACGCGGATGAAGAAGCGCGGAAAATGAGGCTTCGGTTTGAACGGTGCTTAGTGTTGAAGGGAAGGGGGGGGAGGTGGATAGTCGAACGGGGGTAGTGGTGGACTGGGGGAAATAATAATCAGCGCTCAATCGTGAAGGGTCAGTCGTTATCGCTTCGATTGTCTTACCTGAACTGAATATTACGGAACCAGAACTATCGATTCGCTTCGATAACAGATTGATTTTTTTTTTATTCTACTTGTTCTTTTCCTTCCACTCTTTATGGTTGAAAACGTTTTTTTTTTTGTGTATGCGAGCACGCGCATGGTTCGGTCAGTGCGGAGAACGCGTTTAGTAATCGATACACATCAATCGATCGATGACGACGTCAGGGGATCGATATCACTTCTGGCTGTGTTGTTTTTATTAATCCGTCAAATCTCTTCTTCGCCATCTCCCCCTCCTACCTTAGTCCATCTATACCCCACCCTCCTTTCCTCTTTTTTTTTTTTTTTTAATTTTATGGAGGGATTGGGGAGGGGGGGATAAAATAGCGTTTGATATTTCGATATCGATTGATTAATCGATTCTCGCTTCCCCTCTCGCCTCTGATAATGATAGAGTGTGGGTGGAGTGGGTGGATAGGTGGCGCCAGGAGTAATTGCGCGTGTGTATCGGATGCGTGAAAAGAGAAATCGGCAGACGTCAAAATCTCCAGGATCGATTAATCGATATCTCCTCCTCCTTCGCCTCGCCTCCCTCGCCCCGCTGCCGCATTCGGATGTGCGCGTCAGCTTCCGCGCTACGTCATCGCTTTTGGTGGGGGGGAGATGGAGAAGGGGGTAGGAGGGAGAGGGCGGGAAGGGGTGGGAATAAAATGCATCTTTGATTAACTCGGATTCTTTTACATCTTTTTTTTCTTCTTCTTTCTCTATCTATCTATCCATCCCTCACTCTGTTCCGAGGAAAAGACGGTTTGGTTCGGCAGCGCACGTGAGGAGGGCACACGGAGAGAGCGCTCGTGCTGCCTCCCGTGATGACTCACCCGGGACGAATAAAGCGGGTGCATCGCGGGTTGAAGATCGATACGGGTGCCTACAGGGGTGTTTGGAAGTGGGGCGCGGGGTTGGGGGGGGGGGGCGCAAGATCGATTGGCTCGCCTACGGGATGATAGGAATAAACGGTGGGGGCGAAGATGGATTCGCGCGCGCTTTTCGATGGTGGAATGCATGGTGAGGGTGGTGGTGGGTGGAGTTTAATTTTTTCTCACCAATTAATTGAAAGCTGAGCTTTTTTTTTCTTTCTTTCTTTCTCGATGGGGAAAAAGATGCGATGGAATTCAATACTGTTTTTGCGAAAGAGAAACGATAGGGGGCGCTGCCGCTATATAGCGCAATAGTAATACATTTATTGTTGTTGCGCGCGCGTAATTAGCTCTCTGCCGCATCCATTTTCTTGATTAGATTTGCATCTGTCTCGTAATTTTTTTTATTGCCATTAAATTCTCTTCTCATATTTATTTTTTGTTGTTCTCTCCATCTTCTATATTGGAGAGAGAGCGAGAGAAGCTGCTTTTATGGATGGTGACGTCATCACTCGTCACTCTTTTCGTCATTACTGCGATAGCTCGTCGAACAATATTTACATAAGGCCCGAGTGGGTGGAGCCATATTCCCAGTAGACAGACAGTAATCGATGTTGTTATTGAAAGTGAATCTCCCCGGCGTAACTTTGTATGGCTCTCGGTTCGGCTCCGGTCCGACCGGGTGGAAGCAGCACCGGCGTCCCTCTCCCTCCCTACCTCTCTCCTCTCTATATAATATTATTCCCTGCCTCCCCCCGCTCAGTTCCGTTTAATAGCTCCCAATCGAGTTCAAGCATTGATTTTCATTTGTATAACAAAACACCTGTGCTCGTTCGACGGTTAACCAAAACGCGAGGCGATGCGACGTGGGGGAGGTAGAGGGCGCTGCTGCTGCCGCCGCCGCTGTAGCCTTAGTGCGTGCGTGCGTTCGTGTTCCCTAGCATGTGTGTATGTATATGTACTGTATACTGTACATCGTTGTATACTGTTGCTATTGTTGCCGCTTTTACTTTTCCACAAGTGGATTTGTGGTTTTGTCAACACTTTCTCTCTCGCTCTCTCTCTCCTCTCCTTCTCAATGCAAATACAAATATCGATTACTATTGATTAACATCAATAATAGCGCGATAGCTCTTTTCGAGAGTTCTTTTTTCTTCTTCTTTTCTTTAATAAGTGATTTGAAGTAAAATACATTTTATGTTTTTGCTAAAAATAGAACGCCATCCGTTAATAGATAGGGGGGTTTTTTATGAATGAAAATTGTCGTAACTCGTAGGGTTAAAAAAAATGGTTTGCTTTCATTACGCATGTGCAGTGAAAGAATTTTTTTTTATTTGTGTCAACTTTTTTTTATTAAAATTGCTTTATAAGCTTAAATAGATAATCGGTTTATTTTAAATAAAGCTTAGTTAAGATTGTATAGAGGAATTTTGATATCTCGCTTGGTACGGAGGGGGGACCTACATTTAGAATTTTAAAAGGTAGAGGAAATTTCGTTTTACACGTAGTGGCGAGGTTTAATAAAATAAAATTCAGGGTTAATAATTGACTTGATTAGTTTACATAATAAAATACACAATGGCTTGATAAGACCGAGAAGAAGGCTGCTCACGTGGTCGCAAGCAGGAAGTAATGCAATGTTTTGCTTCAATAGAATTATTATTGTTAAGGGTCACTGACCAAAACTTGAATAAATTACGCAAAATGTAGGAGGCTGAGTTGTCAAAACTTCGATACATGTACAGCGTATTATAGAAGTTGAGGTGTCCAAACTTTGATAATGTACTAGACCAGTTAAGAAAAACTTTGAATTGTTGTTGTTGTTATGGTTTTTGCTGCCCCCATCCTGACCGATTAAGCAAACGGGGGATACAGAGAGCTCAGAAAACCAACTTTAAAATACACAGTTTTTTATTCGAATTACCGAGACTTTTGCTATTTAGTGTAAGAGGACTAACTAAATTTTTGACTTGCTGATATTTTCGATATAACGAGAATCTACTGCATAGGGATTTTCATTTTGAGACCCTATTATTTTGTTAGTGTCCCTGAAGTTCGGTGTTTTGTATCAGTATTCCATTTCATTGGAAAGGGTGGTGTGGCGAATTTCTTTAAACGTTGGCACTAGTCTGAATTAATTGGCGCCAGTTTTGTTCTAAATATACCGTAATTATTTGAGAAGAAATCGGTGATGATTGTCGTTTCAACTTTGGCTAAGTTTAACAATGGATTATCAACGCTTTTACATGGTCCAGTTTGGCTTCGAGTGACGTAAGGTCTTGATGAATTGTGCGATGTTCCGCTAGGTCGTCTTTATCGTCTGCTCGAACGATCGACTTAAATCGTTCGTTTTTTTATTATTATTTAAAAAAAAAAAAAAAAAGTAGTTTCGTCAATATTTTTAAAGTAAAAATTGACAGGAAATGGTATTTTACCGCCCTTCTCTACCACCCCCATTTTCCTTTCCTCCTCAACGTTTTTATTGAAGGTAAATCGATTTCTAGTAGTCGCGTGCTGTTTGCGTGCGCCGGCGTTTCACGTGTGCTCCGCTTTTTTTTTTTTTCTCTTTGGTTGGTGTTTTTTTTTTGTTGTTTATTCGCTCTCTCCCGGACGTCGCTTTAGTTTAGTGGTTTTCGAGATTGTAAGCGGAAGTGGTAAACTATTAATGAGTGTAGTGGTCCTTAGCGCCCTCCACGACCTTCACTCGGCTCGCTTCTTAACCACTTCCGGCGCGCGCCTCGTCTCAGTGACGTCAGCTTCGGCTCCTCCCTCCCTCTCTTTCACTCTCAATCCTTTCCTTCATCGTTCGCGCTCGGATAGTTAGGCGCAAGATGGCTGCCGAACGCTGCACAGTAATTACAAAAAAAATATATAAAATTTTATTTTTCGGAAATAAAACGATAATCATAGATATGCATGACGGCGCCATCTATCGGCAAATGATATTAATTTTATCCATTTTTATTCGTTTTTTTGTTGCGCGTGTTAAATTCTCAGGTGTCGCCATCTAGCGTTCAACTTTCTCGCGCTCTCTCTCTCTCTCACTCTTTCCCCTCCCCCCCTTTTACTTTTTTTTTTCAAACATCGTAAATCACACTTACTCTCTCACTTACACTTATATTTTGATATAAAAGTAGCGCCCCCTGGTGTATATCTCACGCGCAATGATGATGATGATTAAGATCAATAATTTATGTGCACATTCAAAATTACTCTCTCTCTCTCACTCTTTTTCACTACTAAGATGCTCGCTCATTTGCATAATCATCTATTCTCATATACGGTACCGTATATAGCACGCGCTCGGTCGGGCGAAGAGAGCGCCGCACGGCGGAGTAAAGTGGCTGCTGCTACTGCGTCCAACCCTAATATTATGATAGAAACAGTCGACGTTCGAGGGCGCTTTTTAAAACGAGCGTAATAATAAGTATCGTTTGAATAAATGGTTCGCCCCGGAGCTCTCTCGTTCCTATCTGCTTGGCCAATCGGAAAGCCAGCACTCTTTTTAGCTCGAGGGCCCACGGGTTTTGGGATAGGTGCAGGCGCTGGTGTCGCGAGCGAGTGAGGATGGTCCGCAAATATTTGGACTTGAGGGGGCGGGGGAAGCAAATGAGATTTGCTAAGTTTTATAACATGCCAGAGTATTTAAAAATTATTTCGAATTGGGTTGAAAGCTTAGACCTATTGGTTGAAATAAATAGAAAATGAAAAAAAAAAAAAAAAGAACAGTTCGAAAATCAATTTATTAAAAATGAAACATCGATCATTTTCTTTTTTTAATGTTGTAAAATATTGATATTTATTAAAAAAGCAAATTATTGATTTTTTTTACTGAATTTAGCGAAACCTCTATATAACGAACTTGTGGGAAGTATGGATAGTTTGTTCATTGTACTGTATTGTTTTATATTAAGCTATGATATCGAATACTGTATGGGGCGCTGTTGCTGAAGAACGTCTTTTTACTGCCGAAAAGATAATAAGTAACGAAATTAGTAGGCTACTCTTACTACGAAGTTAGTAGGCTACTGTACAGTAAAATTCCGATTATCCGAAAAAAAAAAAATATATAAATGTGACACTCAAAAGTTGATGTAAAGATCTTTAAATTTTAAGGTTGTCGTTCTCTCGGTTTATATCTGGCATTGTTGAAAATATTTCCTTCAATATTGATCCAAAGTTAAATATAGTAGTTAAAAAAATTTAGCCAAAATAAGTTAAAAATAACTGTCAATTATTGTGGTAATTTTTTTTTTTTTTTTTTTACAAAATCCATATTTTTTGTTTTTGAGTTATCGTATTATCCGCGTAAGGCTCTCCACTTATTCGGACAATAATTGAGGGTTTTTTTTTTTTGTTTTTAATACATTCCAAGTCAACCGAATTTAGTGAGAAAAATATTACAGTGCTTTTTATGATAGTTTATTATCGGTATAATAATTTTTATAACGAATGCTGTATTTCTTTCGGGGCAAAATTAAAAAAAAAAAACATTTAAACCATTTAAAAAAATGAAGAGTTACTAGTAATTTTGTATAATTATTTTGTCGTATACCGTAGATTATTATTATTATTTTGTGAACTCTGAAAATGTTGTTTGCAAACTGAGAATTTCATCAAAGTGACGGTATTTATACTGTATTTACCGAAATGTTTTGATTTTCGAGAATATTTTGAGAACTTTCAAAATTATTGGTTAAACTGAGACATTCGAATTATCGTACTGTATTTAGAAAAAAATTATGTGGAAATAAAAGTACAGTAACTATCAAAATCGAATTTTGAAAACAATTGAATAATAAAAAAAAAAAAAAAATGCTGAAACCAATAAATAAGATGAAATCAATGGCGAAATACTTTTTTTATGAGCTTTTAGCACGTGCAATAATGTTTTGAAAACGCGTGTAGCGACGCAGAGAGGGTGGGAGAGGAGAAACAATAATGTCACGAGTTTTCTAGACAAAAAAGAGAGAGAGAGAGAAAAAAATCCTGTACTTTCACTTTTAATTAAATTTCTAAAAAAAAAAAAAACCCAGCGTCCTCAAATAATATGTTGTCGCTGTAAACAATATTCTCTAGGGGTGGGAGGAAGACGAGGAAGAAATGAGCGGCCCGCGGGACGCAGGATTGAGCGACGCTTCGGACGCTTCTTCACCTGTTGAAACGCTCGGAATAAAAAGGCGGGAAAGCATTTTTCCAGAATTGAGCTCAGATTTGGGTTCGATGATAGGACTCGGTAGACCCCGGCCGATGCAAATGACTGCCGCGTGGTGACGCTGCGGGTCTATGCCAGTGTGTGCGAGAGCGCGTGTATGTGTGTGTTGATCGATTGTATGTGTTTTGTTATTTGTACTGCAACTGGATTATCGATTGATCTCCCGTCGCTTTTATCATCGATTGATCAGTTCATCCCTCAACCCCCTCCCCTCAACTTCCCTCTCCCCTCTCTCTCTCTCTCGCTCCCCCCCCCCCCCTCTCCCTTCCTATGCTCTACTGCGCATGTGTTAGTCGCTAGAGGGCGCTCACTCATTTGCATCTCTCTCACTTTTACAGCGACTCGGTTATGAATAATTAATTAATAGATTTTTCTACACTACGCGCGTGTGTGTATATATCTATCGAAGAGAGGGGGTGGTGGAGGGAGGGGGTGGTATCACGTGATTCATTCCATTTCTCTCTCTTTTTCCGCAATTAAAAATGCTGCTGCCGCTGCTGCACTCGATTAATTAATTAAATCGGGAGGAGTCTTCGCTTTTTTTCTATCTCCCTCCCACCCTATCCCCTACTTTTAAGCGTTGACAGTATAAATCCCCCCCCCCCCCACCTCACACTACCACCCTCCCTCACCGCGCTTTCAACTCCCCCTATTTTAATATTTGTTTTTTTATTTTTTTTAATGATTTTTGCTTATTTTTGGCTGAAGCGCCGTTGACGTCGTGCTCAATTCCCAATCGGCCTCGTGCTCGGCGCGAGCCACGCCCCCTTTATCTTTTTTCCAGCGTGGGGTGCGTGGGGAACCCCGCCCTGTCCCTTCGGGATTTGGAGGAAACAGTTGTCACATCGATTTGTCCCGTCAACGGAAGCGACGCCTAGCGATGAATTCGATTGATGCCAACCGCGAACGAACGCGCGTGCGTGCGTGAGGAGGTGACGTCAGGCGTTGCGCGTGAGGCGGGGAGGATCCGTAACGCAACAGTTTGATGTGAAGAAGGGGAGGGAGAGAAAAGGGGGGGGGGGGGGTGGAAGGCGGAAGAAGATGCGAAGCGGAAGTGAGAGAGAAAAAGAAATCAGCGAAAATCTGGATTTGAGGAAAAGTGAAACTCTCTGATCGAACGGAGAGGATCAATTCTGGAACTAAAAGTCGAATTTACGCGCTTTTATAGAGATAAATGATTTTCTCTCATGTTTACCGTTCCCCCTCCCTCTCCGCTGTATTGCTTTGATGTAACATAGATAGATATTTTATTTATCCTACTTGCAATAATGTTATTATTGATAAGTACTGTATTTTTTTTTTAAAAAAAATGTGATTGGTTGACGTGAGGCGCTGGCGACGTCACTGTTTGTAGCGTAACGTCATCTTGTCTAGCGGAATATTAAAAATCGAATTTTGCCACGGACGTAATTTTTCTTTCGAAGGACGTTAAAAACTATTATTTTTCATTTCAATGAACGTCCCAAGCTGGTCAAATTAAGCTTGCTTATTGCGTGAAAATAGCGTTTGTATACACAGAGTTAGAATGATTTTTTTAAAAGGATTTTTACCCACTAATAATGCGCTTTAAATTAAAAGTAATTATTTCAACTTTTGTGTCAAAAGCAAATTTCTACACATTTTTTTCTGTATTATAAATGGGCTAGTTTAAAAAAAGAAATTCTAAAATCAGTTATGGAAGAAAAGTCGCGATCGAACACTAGAACAGTCAATGGGGAAATATAAGTATCGATACAATACGTAACATGGCGTAAGCATTAGAAAACCATAAAATTCGTCAATTTATTCAAGGGCGAAGTGCACCACAATTTAATGGAACATTTTTCTGCAACGTAAAATGGAGTAAAATTTTAACACAGTACATGTACTGAAAATCAACAAATTAGATGCGCATTATTTAAATTCAATCTAATTTTTTCTTCGTAATTTTAGTGTAGAATTTCGGTATTGAAAATCGATACCGCATTGATTAATTTAATTAAAAAAATTTTTAAAAATTATATCGAATAAAAACAATTGCGGAATTGGATCGATTTCGTATCAATTTGAAATTGTTCGCGATTCGGGTCGTTTTTAATGGAAAGAAGAAGCGTGGCGTGGAACGAAGAATCGATGTACTGTACTGTAACAGTATTACGCAGATTTGACCCTCTCTTCCGAAAGGTGATCGGTGGGCGTAGTTCATAACTCGCCCCTCCCCTTCACTCAAGGAGGGCGGACAATTGAGAAAAGTCTATTAAGATTTAATAGCGACCATGACGATGGTTTTCTTTTAAAAAAAAAAATTGAATTGGAACGCATTGAAACAACTTCGACTTCACAAATAATTTTTAAAATAATATTGAGCTTTGTCATTTTCCCCCGAAGCAAATGTTTTGACTCTAAAAGAAAGGTCTCGATAGCTGATCCCCGAGGTCAAGGGGTTAGCGGCATCGTCTCATCTCCCTATCTTAGTCTGATTAAACTTTCATCTTTTTCTAATCAATTTCCGCTTCGCATTTTCAATCATCTTCTAGAGTTTCGTTGTCCCACCGAATTTTTTTTAACTAGATGTGACGACACTGACGAGTTAGTGTAATCCTGATTTAAAGTTTTTATGGCAAACTGCAGCGGTTTTACTAGACGAGGATAAAATTTCTAAAACAATATCCAGAGTTTAAAAGTTTTTTTTTGTAATTTAATTTACAGTACTAACAATTTGAGCGCATGCGCAAATCCACAAGTATTCTTCAAATTGTTTTTGGCAGCAGCAATGAAACTGTATCTTCCGGTAGCAACCAATTATTAGAAATTAATCGATTATTTTGTTCTGTTAATTTTTGTTTTGTTTTTTATTATTAAATTTGAATTGAAGCTGATTCTACTCGGTATGGGTGGTTGAAGAATGTTGAGAATTAATCGGGATTAAATTTCAATGGGGATTTTGAAAAATTATGCAGTACCGTACGTTCCCATGCTATTACATGTTCCTCTAAGATTGGTTGCCACCATATTATTTGAATTTCGTACAGAGCGGTTTTAATCCCATCTGAGAAAACTTTTTTTTTTTTTTTGATACCACTAAAATTTTATATGAAAAATGCAAGTAGCAAAATCTCGATTTAGCAATTCTTTGATATCGGTTAAATGAAATGTGGCAAGTAAGATAATTTTATTTAAGTAGGAATCCCTCGCCATTCGCGGATTTACCCAGCGCGAGTTAAAAATAAGAAAAAAATTATAAAAGTAAAAAATTGACTTTAAATGAAAGTTTCACCATGACAACAAAGTCGCCCCTTATACGCGGAATTAGTCAAGAATTACCGCGAATAACGAAGATAACATTGTTATTGCAAGTTCAATAATTTTAATATCAAACTTTTATGTTTTATTATTTAATTAATTTTTTTTTTGTCGTTGCTAATTTCATAATTATTATTTTGTTTAATTTTTCTTTTGAGAGCGAATATTTTTTTTTGCATTTTTTTTTTTAAATGTTATTAATTTAATAATTAGTTTATTAGTAATCTAAATCTATTTAAAGGATGTTGAGTGCATCAAAAAACAAAACTAAAAAAAAATAGAAGCGAGAGGGAATGGAGTGATCCTCGGGCGTGGGTGGTAGGTGGGGATGTGGGAGGTGCGAAGGGAGCATAAATATCAAGTTGTAATACCGAGTATAATTGTGCTAGGCTTAAGTTGAATGAAGTTTACGAGGGGGGTGGGTAGTTTGAGGGGGAGGGAGGGATTAAGGAGGGATAATTACTCGTTAATTTGGTAAAAGATGTAATAAAAGTTTTTTATGTAACCCCTGCCTGCCTCCCCGTTCTCTCCCTCCCTCCCTCCTTTTTCATCCCTACCCTCGTCTCCCACTCGCACGCCATCGCAGCGCCCCCTACGCACACATTATCTTTAATCTTTTATAGATTTCTTCTTCATTTTCAATTCAGTGATCTCTGCTGCTTAATTGCGTTTGACCTCCATTGTTTCCCGAGCGCAAGATGGCGTCTACGCGGATCAAAGATGGCGGATTATTTACAGTTCTTAATCCGCGGCTCATCTGGTGTTTTTGAAAAAGCGCTTATTAATCTCTTTTCTATTATTAACATTATTATATTTTTTTTTTCTCTATACTGTATTAATAATATTTGGCTGCGAATGGCAAACGCCCTCTAGTGGTAGCGTCACGCATTGCACGCGGCGGCTGCGCAGTTGAGTGAGTGAGAGAGAGAGGAATAAATAAATAAATAAAAAAGTGATGATAAATGATTGGGTGGGGATATTCTCTGGAGACTAGATCCACCCACCCACACGACGCAACCCACCCACTTCCGTTCTTCTTCGTCGAATGCGAAAGCGCCCTCTATACACTGATATTGTTGACCGATGATGATGATGACTTTTTTTTTCTCTCTCTATCTCTCTATTTTTCTATGTCACGACACACACATATATATATATAAATATATATATATATATGTACCCTGCGCCATTTTGTTTGGACTTAATTTGATTAGCGCTTTAATTATTAATATCGTTTTGAATGGGCGTCGAGAGCCGATAGAGGGCGTGGCTTGAAAACGTATCACACACCAGCACACATTGAAATTAATTATTTTTAAGGCGCAAATTAGGCTCGTGCCGCCTCGTCTAGCGTTGCTGCCGCTGCAAATGTGACGATAATTACGATATATCGAATTGTTATCGATTGTACGCGCTCTCTGATAGGCGGCGCTACGACGCGAAAAAAGAAGAAGGGGGGGAAAAAAATTGCGTCGTCGAGGTTGAATCACATTTAAATTCGCTCGAATTTAATGATTCGATTATTTATTATCGAATCGTTATCGATTGTTTGAGAAATGTATAAAAGAAAAACCCTCCCATTTTTTTTTTTTTAATGATGGGTAATGTTGTCGCGTTGTAATAAGTTGGCGTGAATTGGCTATTTATCTGTATCGTCGATTGTGAGTACGTTAGGAAAGAGCGAATGTTAGAGTAACGCGCGTGAGTTGACGCGAATGGGCGTTGAAAACGAAGGAGAAAATGCGACAAGTTGGATGGAGAGGTGAATAAAATGAAGGGGGAAGACGCTCGTTCGTATCGAAACAACTGATTGTTGAAAGAGGAGACGAAGGGGGGCTCCAATAGGGAGGGGGGGGTGGGAGGGTATTTCCGATGATTTATAATACGCGAACGCTTTGTATTTATAAATGGATTCCAATGAATTTAATATTTAAATGTAATATTTTTTTCTTTTTCTCTTTGTGCTTGTAGAGGGAGCTGGACGTGGTGGCGACTGATTTAGCAAACAGACAAGATGAAAGCGACACCTCGCGGAGGAAATTGGTGGAACTGAGCAAAGATTTCAAGAAAACCACAGCTGAAGTAAATATTACGTTTACTATATTTTTATTTGTTTTTCGTTTTAATCTTATCGTTTGCGTTTTGAGATGAAACCGCGGATTTTTTTGTATTAATTAATGAGAATGGTTGAGCAGAGATTGAAAGCGGAATTGCGTTCACGACTTTCGTTTTTGTTATGTGATAGAATTTCAGACGTTTGATCCGTTCGATGACCGCTTAGGGCAGGCATGAAAGCGACGGAGATCCGTTTATCTATTGCATCCTAAATAATTCCGTTCATTTTTTTAAAATAAAAATAAAAAGAGCGGATGTAATTTTATAGATTCTAAGAAATTCCAATTGTAGCGTAGAAATGTGAATGGTTCTCGTAGCAGATGCCATGATGGAAGGGAGGCAGTGAAACTTCTGTTTAACGAACTTGATACACACACAAATAAACAAAAATACACTTTTGCAGACATTTTTTATTTTAGAAAATAATTTATTATTAGGCTAATACATAAGCAGGTACATACCAATTATACTGTATGGAGCAGTAAAGACAAATATTTCCGTTGTCTACACAGGGTGGTCGAAAAGTAACGCAAACCAACATAATAATTATGATAGAGTAGAAGTCACGCGCAAATATCATTTAAAACAAAAATATTAATCAGGGTCTTGCGTACTCCCGTGTTAATAGACTTTGATTTGATCTTATCCCTTGCTATTCTAATTTATTTATTTTCTTCCTTTTTATTGCGGTTTAAGAAAGGCAATTCCGATTTGAGAGTTCATTTTTTGATGTGTTAAAAAATGGAAGTTTTTGTATAAAAATACTTACAGACGTTTGATGAGAATTTTAAATTGATATCTCTTCATTTTGGAGTTCCCATCATGTGAGATTAATTTTTTAGAAGATGTCCTGGGCATTTAACTTCGAGTGTGAACACAATGAAATTATGAATAGACTAAACTAGTATCAGGAAATTTGTTAGTCAAAAGAGGTACTGTATTAATTATCGATGAGCAAAAACGACAAGAAATACACAATGACATTTAAAAATAACAAGATAGAAATAGTCAAGCAATTTAAATACTGTACAGTGAAAATACTGTGCATAGTTCTTGGAACTCAATCAATCAGGCACGAGTTTCTTTAATAGGTTTATTTTCTGAGAGTTGATTTAGAGAAAGTTTTAGTTCTACGGTAGCTTTTATCATAGGTTTAAGCATAATAATTATTAAACGTCTTTGAAGTCTCAGAGTCCTACAGGGGGGCTAAATTATTCAAATTAAAATATGGTTCAGATGAAGTTTCAGATATGTGAGGTTTTACTGTACCGCACTACGGAGTAAAATGTTGAAAAAGTTTATAAAGTTTTATCCATATTTTTAGGTTAAAATACTATTTACGATGAAAATATCTTCAAAATTAGATTAAGCTATGAAAATACATTTACAATAAAAAAAATTGAAAATATTTTTGGTTATAAATTAATTAAGTTTTGGCAATAAGAATTTAGATTAATGTTCGACAAAATAACCTCATGTGCATATTGAAAGTAGAATTAATTGAAAAAAAAATTCCGAAAAATGCTAATTTTTTTTTTTTTTTTTACAAATGACAATACTGTAAATCGATGAGCAAAAACGATAAGAAATACACAATGACATTTGAAAATAGCAAGATAAAAATAGTCAAGCAATTGAAAATACTGTACATTATTTTGTGTTCTTGGAACCCGATCAGTCACAAGCTCCTTTAATAGGTTGATTTTGTGAGAGTTGATTTAAATCAATTTAACCGCTATTTAAGGTTGAAAACAAACTGGGTACAGAGTGTCCCTGAAGTCCCAATACCCCACAGTAACTGGTAGCAGAGTAATTTATTCCGTACTTGAGCGGGGGGGGGGGGGGGGGAGTGTGACCACCAAGCTTTGTTTTTTGGAGAGGGTCGCATTCAGAGTTAGCATTCGAGTGTGAGTAAACTCTTGAGTGTGAGTATGCAGCGCAATCTCTCTCCATGTTAGTGTATAAAAGTCAGGAGGATGAAATTTTCATCCCATAGTTATAATACGGAGAGTCTGAAATTGCGCTCCATATTCACCCTGACTCGACTGCTATCTCTGAAGACGAATCCTAAATGGTATACATGTGCAGCACTTCAAATTCAGTACAGTAGTATCAATAGTAAATTATTGTAATTTTTATTGAGGAAAATTGATGTTCTTACAGTATTTCGCAAGTACGGTAATAACGTTTCCCGAGCCCCATCTTTTTTATTTTGCATAATATTATACAGTGGTATATTTATTTTAAACTACGTGCGCGTGCAATTATTTTCTTTTACAAACAAAAAGTTAATGCAAATCAAAAACGTTGCGATAAATCAAACGTAATTCTAGTAATGCTCGCAAAACTTTCTAAAATCACGCGCCATTTATCGTTAACAACTTTCATCCCCTCTAATCGAAGTTACGTCACTCTCGCTTCCAAAATATGTATAAACGGATGAAGTTCTCTATCATTATTATTGTTCAACGCTATTTTTATTCGAACGGCTAATTTGTAGGTTGCGCATCGGAATCCAAAAGCGGTGGATGCGCACGTCATCCTTTCTCTAAACTCTTTGTTAAGGATAACCTCGGTTCCCTCTCTAAGAGCCTAGGGACGTGATCCCTGCTTAGGAGCTCTATGACATGGTAGTTGGGCTGAGCCAGGTTGACCGGAAACGAGCGCGTGAAATCGGCGGAAAAAGAAAAGAGAATTGTTTTGTAATTTCGCCGCTAGATGGCCATTTGAATGGATGTCGATGGCCTATCAATAGATGTAAAGAGAGAGATGATGTTGATGATGCATAATAGATGTAATGGAGGGCGCTGCTGTTGCTGCATCGCTTACTCCGCATCGATCGATCGATAAATGACTCACTTTCCTCCCTCGGCCACCCTTTTAGCCCTCCCCCACCCTTTCCCATTTTTTTTTTTTTTATTTTATTTTATTTTATGACTTGATCAATTATATATATCTTTCTATATATTTTTATTTCGGCAAGGCGGCGAAGGAGGGCGCCACTGCAACGTCTTAATACACATAACAACAAGCTGTCTTTTGAATTTATTTCAATTACGAAAGCCGAAAATTTACGATCAAATTACTTCCAAACCATTGATTATGCGATCAATAATTTGCATTAAAAATCTCTCTTCCAAGATGGCAGCGACGATGCAGATGGCGCTGCTAACACACATTTATATTATATATATTTTTTCCTTTCTCGATTAACATGTATTTTTGTTGTTATTTTTAATCAGCATCGATTTTCTTTTATTTCTTTTTTTTTTTCCGCTTGTATTTTTTTTATTTTTATTTTTTTTTGCTTCTCCATTTTTCGATTTTTTTCCGGATATAATTAAACAGCGCCACCTATGAAAATTATTTATAAACGATGACATTGATGTTGTTGTTGGCGGGAAAATCCAATTATATTTAACCGTAAGGAGGCGACACTGACGCGTTCCATTTCGCTGCTTTTTTTATCTTATTTATTATGATTATTATTATGATGATGCTTGATGACGTCATAAATAATTCCTTTTTTTTTTTTATATCACAATTTTTTTTTCTTTTTCGTTTAGGACGTTCGTCAGTTGGTGGCGCCACTGTTAAAAAATTTTCAACTGGAAATTGATCAGCTGTCGAAACGTTGCAAAGCGGCTGAAGCGGCGTTTCTCAACGTCTACAAAAAGTTAATTGACATCCCGGGTAAGTGATTTCACTCTTTACTATTACGTCATTTTTTGGCGTTGGAGCTCATGCGTATGGCGTCGTTTAGCGCTTTATTTTAAGCTTAATCACTTTTTTTTTCGCTCCCCCCGTCTTATATTCTCGTGTACATGTACAGCAATTTATAAGCGCGATTTTAAAGATTGTTTTACGGTTTGTCTCGCACTTTTCCGTTATGACGTAATCTTCAGATTTTCAAACAATTTTTGTGTAAATTGTTAATAATTAACTCATCTTTTTTTATGGCTCATCGTTTTCAATTCAAAATACTTGGTTATTAGATTATTTTGACGTTGCAATCTCGACAACTCAAAAACTTCGAAAATCAAAACATTAAAGGAAAATTTTCCAAAATAACATTTAATGTTATTGAGATTAAAGGCAATTTATATCATTCTATACTATAATAGATTATTAGAAATCACTTTTTACTATTTATGAGCTGTATAAGTTTAGAATTATTGACGTCACAGTTTTGGGCTGTAGGATAGGCATTGGACAAATTTGAATGATCAAGTTGTGAGTGGCTAACAATTCGTTTTGCTGCATGTGTTGTGTGGGCCAAATAGAGTAAATGTATTTTGAACACAGAATAATTAATTGTTTAAAAAAAATCTTTGAAATGAAGTTTTTCTATGTGTAATTAAAAGCTATACTGTAGATTGATAAATAGAATACCTATTAGAGTACTAATCCAGTTGGAGGTCGATTTTTTTTTTGGTACACCGTGTATATACGGTAAATTTAAAGTAAAACTTCAGATTCTAATTCTCTTAGCAAGTGAAGTTCACTAAAACAAAGTGAACTAATGTGAAGATTATTTATTAAGAAAAAGTAATTTTTCCTAAGAAAATTTGAAATTCGTAAAAGTAAAAATTACTGCAATCAAGTATTTGAAAAGCTTAGGTGCTTGGAACTTGGGCACGACAAGTCCACATGGACTTCGCCATTCTCAGAACCCTGGTATTTTGTCCTCAAAGAAAATAATTATTGACCGCACATTATTTTAAAAAATGTTTAAATGAATTGTGGTGAACAGATTATACGTTTAAAGGCAGGGTTTAATCGCCAATTTCAGTGCAAAATGGGAATGTTGAGTGTTTCTGTTGAGCTACGTTGGCGAATTTCTCTTCCTGCCAATCTTTCTTTCATTGATTAGAGTCGGTTGTACGGCGACGACGTTTGCGTGTAAATTTTTTATTGGAACATATATTTGTGAATGAGCTCGATTGGTGTTGCGAACGGAGAGTAAATGAGAGATCGATAAGTGATTTTGTCAAGAAGATGGCGCCACCTGTCGAGTGACGTTTATTCCTGCGAGTAATGCGGCGCTCACTTCCCACTCCCCTTTTTTTTTTTTTTCTCTCTCACTCTCCTTTTTTTCTCATCATTTTAATAGCAGAGGTGGAGAAAAAAAAGTGCGCGAGATGTAAGATGTGTTGTCAATTTAAACGACAAAAATAAAAAAGGAAGGGGGGGGGGGGGGCGAGATAGAAGAGAGAGAGAATGTGGGGGATAAAAGGTGCGGGTGGTGGGATGACGTGGGGGGGGGATGAGATGAGGAGGGGGTGGCAGCTAATATCACTTATTAGATTCCTCTTTTTTTCTCTTAAAAAAATTATCTTCTTACATTATCACATCATAAAAATTGAATAAAAAGAGGAGGGGTTTAAGGCAGATGCACACGATGGCAGGGAGGAGGAAGTCGTACCGGAAGTCTGCTGTGTCGTCAGGTGCATCACTGTCTGATTTATCATTTCTCCGAGATAGAAAAAAAACGTGAAGAGGTATGCGTTCACTTTGCTTTTTTTTTTATTAAACTTAAAAGTTAAGTAGGCTTGAAGTGGGCCTTTGAAACGGAAATTGATCCGAGATGTTTTACTTATTATGTGAATAGCCCTTATTTTGACGTCATTAAGGGTCCTCTTAGGAAAAGGGCTTAAGCTCGAATCGCAACTCTGTCGCTTTTTTAAAGACCACTTTGATATGAAGAGGTATTCTCTGCGGTCACAAAGCCAATGCTGATACAGTAGTACTGGCTCGCAAAAGTACATGGAAATATTAAACACCAATAATATTGGTATGAACGAGCAAATGTAACTAAGAAATGAAAGAAATAAGATGTTTTATGAAATTTAGAAAACTTTAATGATAAGTAAATACTCGGTCAAATTAATTACAGTGAAACCTCTATTTCGAGACCAACGTTTTGACCGAGTTAAAGTGGTCATCAAATACTGTAGAATTTCATGTATTATTTCTATGCTGTTAAAATAGGAGGGAGGTATTTGGGGTGGCTTCGAAACAGAGGTGGTCTCGAGTTGAGGTTTTACTGTATGAAAGGGTAATCGTTTGGAATTTATGTGAAGTTTCTTTAAAATTGTAGACTTGTAGTGTATACTTTCTTAAAAGTAATTATTTTGAAAAATAAGTAAAAAAAGAAAAAATAGTAATGAAGTTGGTTAAAAGTTGCCCGAAATTTAGTAAAGAAAAATTAAAAATTATGATTCTCACTTATTTTCATCAGCCAATAATAATTATTGGCTAAAGGTAAAATACGTGTTAGGGGATTAAAAATTACCCTCATGCATCTCTACTTGTTAATCATAATGACTCGTCCGAATGGCGAACGATTTTGACGACGCAACAGTTTATAACAGCGAACCCACATTTTTGTGATGACGTTATGCTATAGCATTTTCTTAGCAAATGCTTATACGAGTATGAGTTATTAGGTAACAAATTACTGTACAGTATAAGGTTTTATAATTGTGTATGCTTCTAATACTTCATTAGGCTATTTAGTGTAGTAAAAGACTGTCTTTTCTTGTAGTTAATTGTTAAGGGAGAGAGGGAATGGTTTCCTGTAGGAGGGTGGTCCCCTGGCGGTGGCCATCGGCAGTCGATAGCGCATTTTGTCGCAAAATCCGCTAGTTTAAAACGGAAGTTCGGAATATATTCACGTAAAAAGAACAACAAATAAAAATCTAAATAAAAATAAAGATGGCGGCTGATGTGGGTTGGCGTCGCTTCGACTTGTTTAGTTATTAGGGAGCCATTGTGGGTGGTTAGTATGGAGGGAAGAGGGGGGGAAATGTGTGGGGGGGAGATGAGGGATAAAAAAAAGTGGAGGGTTTTTATATATTTTTAGTGTTTGTTGTCGTATTTTTCCGGCTTTGCATGTGAAATGTTATTTTTTTTCTGGGGCTGCCATCTACATTTCTTAAAGGTTTTAAATATATTTATATGCGAAGACGCCATTTGCACATCTTCAAAATGGCCGCGTCGTCGTCTGCTGGTTGCGGCACTCGCATACAAAGTCATAAACTAAATGGTGTTTTCAACTCACTTATTTGAATGTCCATCATTTTGGATCAGTTGACTCAGAGCGATCACAGCTTAAAATTAGCATAAAAAACATTTTCTCTCACTTTCTCTCCGCTAGAGGGAGTTGCGTAGGCCAATCGATATATTTTATTTCTTAGCAGACGACTAATGCGCGTTCGGAGTTTTGCATATCATAATTGAAAAATTTTTTTTTTCTATCTATTTTTTTTTCTTTCTTATTAAAAGCCGAGAGAGAGACCCGCCTCGCGCGTATTTTGATATATATTATTTATTTTGAATTATTTTCTTATTTGGCTCAGCACGCGCAATCGCACTTTTTACGTCCTCCCGGTGCTCGTTTTCGTCCCTATTTTTCCGATTGTTGTCGTTCAGTGGCGCCACTTGGGATGCGCGTAATTGGTTTTAATTTCACAGTTGGGTGAGAAGCCCTCTGGTGACTCATTTCGGACTCTCGATTCCGCGTTTTACCGTGACTCGCAGAGGGCGCCCTTCTTCTTCTCTTTTCTGCCAGCGGAAACGGAAATATCGTTATTAAAAGTGACAGGTACATCAAATATATATAGAAGTAAAAGGTCAAAAAGAAAAAAAAAAAAGATTTTTTTTTAAGGGTTTTTTTTTATTATTTTTTTTTAATCGCTACCAGATGGCGTATGTGTGGTTTATGGTTATTTGAAGGCTACTTCCGGTCTGTGCTTTCTAATTAGATAGACTCAGTTCACACTCAATTATTTTTTTCTCCATCTCTTTTTTCTTAATTTAATTGATTGTCAGTCGAAATGCGCAATTAATTATATGTATGGAAGGGACCAACAGATGGCACGCCATCATTTTCCTGTCAAACCAATCAAAATCAGAGAAAATTTAATTTCCCCCCATCGAGATACGCCCACCGCTTGAAAAAATATTGACTTTTTTTTTTATTATTATTATTATTATACAGTACTGTATATATATTTTGGAGGAGAGAGACAGAGAAATAGATCCGGTTTTTTGATAGCTGAATGGGAATGGCTGTTTGATGGCGGGACGAGTAGGGGGCGCTGGGTGAGGCAACTCCAAGGCCCTGTGTTTAGGCAATCCATAGGCGGCGGATCATCTGGTTAATGGCGTAGAGAGAAAGGGAGACTTGGGAGAGGGAGTGAAAGAATTTGCGGTTTAAATGTGACATTCTTAGTTGTCGGAATGTGAATCCGTTAGGGGGCGCTGCTACGAAAATACAAGCGAGGAGGGTGAAAAATGTGCGAGTCTACAATTACATTAAAATCCGCTTAATTTAATTTTGCGCCGAATTTATTTATTTATTACAACTGTTGGTAAATTGCGAGAGGGAGGTTTAAGAGACGAGGGGGCGGGGTTAAAAAAATTATTGAGGGGGAGGAGCTATAAATGGACGCTAAAATAGGTCGATCTCGCTATTTTTTTTTTACTATCGAAATGCGCTCATAGGTGGCACAATTTGCTTGCAACTGAGATCCATCCTCCTCGAAAGTGTATGATGAGATAATTTTCGTTTACCGTACCTGTTACTGAAAGTTGGTTAGAAAGAATACGGTATTTCATACATAACGAAAAGCACCATTCTGTACACTTAGACCTAGCTTTGAATCTAGGACATAGGTCCTTGGAAATCCATGTTTATACAAAAAATGCGTTCCGCACTAACATTTCTCCACCAGAAATGTTTTTTTTTTAAATTACTGGTATAAAATGGATAAAATATTTACTTTGCATAAAATGATAATAATCTGATTAGTTAAAAGTTATTTGTTAACCGGTTGGTTAAATAGACTTTTGTTTGATAAGTTGAAATAACTTTGAGATTCAATTAGCTTGAATTAATTCAACTACATAATTTCAATTTAATACATTGCACAGATTTAATCCAATAGTTTACAACTAGATTGTGGTTTGCAATTTTTTTAATGAGTTAAATTAAACATTTTGAGAATTTACTGCGAAAACTAGTAATAATTAATTAAGACGATCTTTCGAGGCTCTGCATACTTCGCATGAGTTAGGTCGGTCAGGACGGCACAGCAAAAATCCAAACCAATAAACGACAATAACGTGTATGTACTGTATTTAAATTAATTTCTTTTTTATGGGTTTTTTTATATGAAATGACAATTAATTTTCTCAGTCTTCTTTAAAAAAAAAAAAGCTAAAAAGTACGGTACATGTACTGTCATCCTTAACGTTATTTGTATTGAAGTTTATTTGAACGGACAATTATAAGTTTTCGTTATTATGTCCTGTACTGAGAATTTTAAACTTGTTTGTTCTACAGCGGTTTATACCGTAGAAACGCTTCTCTTAAAGCCTTACCCTATGAAAGCGATATAAGAGGGAGGCGTGGTTTGAGTTTTGGACTTTTTAATTCCAATTGACGTAATTTTATACCTTCGCCCCCCACCCACCTTTGGTCTCCTGCTTTTATTTGGCCCGCCGTTTAAGACTCGCCGCGTTTTCATTATTACACTTTTTATTATTTTATAAAAATATTTTTATTTGAAGTTTATCACTGGGTGTAATCGCGCGCCACCTAACGTGGTGAATAAAAAGGTGGAAGTTAAGGGAGGGTGGTAGTGGGTGATGATGATGCGCGGGTAGCGAGGAGGAGGAAAACGCCGGGGAAATAATATTAAAACGAAAAGGCGCTAAATTGGAAAACGAAAAAGATTAGTTAATGGTTATGAAGCGCCATCGAGCGGAAAAAACATACCGCAACAACAGCTTTGTCGCGCACGTGCGTGAACACGAGGAAGCAAAAGGGAGGAGAGAGAGAGAGGTTTTTCCCGCCTAAAAGGCGAGTCACGTGAGGAAATACAAAAGAAATTTCCAGCAGATTTAGCAAAATTCAAATATCTCTCTCATTGTGTATTTGCTTTAAGTGAGGGGGGAGGGAGGGGGGGGGTGAAGATGCGAAAGGGAGGGGGGGGGGTGAACTTTAAATATAGAAGAATCTAATTTAATGAAATGAGAATTGTACGCGTAGGCCCTCTAGCGGTTGATGTTTATATGCGCGAGTGTTGTTGTTGTTGGGTAGGATGGAAAAATTGACTCCACCCAAAGCGACCAACAGGTGTCGCTGTCATCTCTTAAGCAGCAAATTGTGAGGGGTCATAAATTGCCAGCGTCTTTTTAAGTAGAAGGGGTTAAAGGTCAAACTCTACGCCACGTCAATTCTAGGAATTTTTTGTTCGGGAGAGAACGAAGGAGGGGGGGAATAAGGGGGGAAAAAAACAGCGAAAAAGTGGAAAAGCGTGAAATGGGCGAAAGGAAAAGAGAGTTATTTTGACATCTCTCTCTCACTCCCACCCACTCCCTCCTCTCACCTTATCCTTCTCACGAGCACATCAAGTCACCAGAGGGCGTTGCTAATTCCTTGAATTGTCAAAAACAATAATAAAAACAAATACAAACATTTTTTTAAAGAAATGTTTTTTTTTTTTTTTTTTAAAGTTTTTTGATAGTTTCTCTTTTTTTTTTTTTTTTGAAATTTTTATTTATTTATTTATTTTTCATTCTTGAATAATATTTTTGTGGAGAAATTATTAGCCCACCCAAAAATTTTGGTTTTAACAAAAATTATGAGATGGTTGAGAAGAGTAAAAAAAAAAAATGGCAGGGAGGCGTTGGCAAAAATTGTAATTATTGATGCGCTCACCTGTTGCATTAATAAATTAAAGTCTTATAATAATAATAATAATTTGAAGCTCCTCCCACCCATCTCTTTATCATGAAGTCGCGCTTAATGACGTCATTAATCGGAAGGGAGGGGGGGGGGGAAGAGGAGACGGCATCGGGAGTTTTGAAACAGCTGCGGCACTCGATTATCAGAACAACCTGAATTGAACGCCATGGCATCTCTCGTTCGCTTTCCGATCGTGCGTGACGTCATCGGCGGAGGGTGGGAGATGAAATAGATGGCGCTGTTGTCACATTTAGAAACATTTATTTTTTAAAAAAAATTTTCTTATTCTCGAAAAAGATATTTTTTTTTTCTTCTTTTTCCTCCTCCGACGTTGAAATGAGAAAGCATTTGCAAGTGGCATTGTTATCCCCCCACCTCCTTTTCATCTAATATACCCCTCATCCCCCTTCCACCCACTTTCCTCTCCTATCAAAAGAAATAAGTGGGGGTTGAGAGAGATTTATACGTTGTTAATGCATTTCTTGATTATATATCTTTCGCCAATGTAGTTTTTGGTTGTCCCATCCATCTCATCATGCATTTTTCTATGTGGAAAATGATCTACCACCCTCACCACTACCACCTCCTCGTTCTTTTTATACCACCATCACCCACCCACCTCCTTCTCCGACAGCAGCGCCACCCCGCGCTCCTTTTTTTTTCTTTAATGCTTTCTCTTTTATTTTTCTTTTTACATAAATTATTGTCAAATTTTCTTCAAGTTGAGCGCTTTCGATCAACTTTTAAAGCGCCATCATCTCTCCTCTTCTTACCGTTAGGAGTGCTCATTCTCTCGCTCTCTTAAGAAGGAGAAGGAGGATGAGTGGGGGGATTGATACGCGAGGAGGAAGAGGGGGGTTGTATGACATATGTTAAACGGTCAAGTGGTTGTAGTGGTCAAGCGCATCATTCGAAATCCAATTTTAACTGTCAACTCTAGTGTCATCCGATAAAAAGGGAAGAGATTGCGGTTTCTCTTTCCCTCTCTCGTGTTGGTGGGGGCCGGGGGAAGGGGATAAGATACGGAGAATAATATGAAGAAATGAGTGGGGGTGGTTGGGCGAGAGGAGCATACGATAATAATTAAAAAATGGCTGAGGAAAATGGAATTGTGTGGGTTTTCGCACGTGCAATTGAATATATATATTTTTTTCGAAAATTAGTTTGACAAAGGAGAGGAGGGATGGATTCTCTCTCGTCTTGTTTGTAGGGGGATGGATGGGAAGTGGGCGGGGCTTCCCATCGATACCTGCCGTGACGTCAGGCGCGATGAAGGAGGGGGATGGGGAGGCAGATTTAGATTTCTTCTTATTTCATATTCGCAAATCTTCTATATTTTTTTTTTCTTTTCTTTTTCTCTCTCCCTCTTTTTTTTTTTCTTTTTCTTCTTCCAATTGTTTCATCTTTTATTATCGTCTGTACTGATTACATTTCAACTCCCCCTCATCCTTATTCCCCGCTCCCTCCCCTCACCACCTTACATATTATATTTTTTTTTTTGTTTCTTTTTTCTCTTATATTCTTCTCCGTGTCCTTTTATTTTCTATTTCCCTCACCGACGCCCCATCCCTCTATCCGCGTGTGCATTTTCTCGTGATCATTTTTATTTCCAATGGCAAAAAATAAATAAAAATCGTCGCGCACAAAGTTTTTTTGCTTAGTTTCAACGCATTCCGTTAGGTGGCGATATTTTTCTTTCTTCGAGTCGCAGATGACGTCACTCCTTCTCTTCGCATCATTTCTTTTGTGTTTATTTGTTGAAGAGCATTGTTTAGGTAATTCACGTGATTTTATGCCAAAAACTTTTCTTCGCTCTCATCTACTTCCGTTTCCTGTCAATAACGTATCAACGACCTCTTCCCGCTTTTTTTTACGTGTTTCCCGCTATTTTCTCTCTCTCTCCCTCTCTCTTTTATAAATGTATATTTTTTTGTCTCATTTGCATATTTGTTTGAATTTATGGGGAGGGTGATATTTTCTAGATCTGTTTGTGGGTGAGAGGGGAAAATGCGCATGAGGTTACGATCTAGGCATGCGCAGTATCGATACTCACCCCCCTTCTCAATTCATTTTACCCCTTTTTCTGTCTCTCTCTCTCTCCATTTCCCCTCTACACATATCCCATAGACTTCTCCATTTGTAGACGGAAAAAGCAGAGTGAGTGATGTTGTCTTTTAAGCCCTGCAAACTCCTCCCACTCGACGTCACACGCGACTCCGCCTCCTAATATCTCTTTCGATCGACGAACGAAATATAATTTATTCACGTTCAGTCGGCCATTTTGTTTCAGAAGAAAAAAGTTTTTTTTTTTTTTATTTTATTTTTGAATAAGCGAAAGCGAAGAGATAAAAAAAGTGAGGGTATGTGGGTGGTTTTGGTTGGGTGAGAGGAAATGTGAGGAGGAAGCGCCCTCTATCTATCTCTATAATAACCCTCAACGTTATTTAAGCCTGATTTATAGCCGATGAGAAAAATGGCTGCCTCCTCGCTCGTTCGTTCTCTCGAAAACATTCCTTCGTTCTCTCTCTTCAATTTTTTTTTCTTTTTTTTGTCTTCCACCATTTTATTATTTGTATTCCGCGTCGCGTCGGTGGTGATATTCGACCAAAAATGTGGGTGGAGCTTGAAGACGTCATCAAAACAAAACAACAAAAAAAGCTGTTGATACCGCGAAGCGAGTAAAGGGAGAGGTCAAGGTTATAAATTGAATGTCCGGCAGGTGTCGCTGTTGGCCGGGCGAGGGGGTGGAGGGGCGGGGGAGGTGAGCACGTGCCATTTGATAACGATGATGATGATGAGCAGCGCCACCTACCTCAATACACAAAGAGAAAGAGAGAAAGTTGTCGATGCTGGCTGGGGTGGGTCGTCTAAAACATAGGTAGAGATTACAGGAGGGTGGTTGGGTGAAGATGAGTGGGTGGTACCATGGGGGGGGGGGGGGGGAGAGAAAGACAGAGCAAGAGGGATAACATTCCTTTCGGTGCTACATTCGATTTACGACTGTTTTTTTTTTTTTTTTTACCTTAAAAAAGAAAGTTTTGTCTCTCAATTTGTTTGTGTGAGGTCATAAGAGGAGTCATAGCTCACTGGAAAATGAGGTGGGAGTTGTTTTAAAAGAGGAGGGAGGGGGGAGGATGAGGTTGGGTGGGGGTTAATTGAATTTCAAATTTTCTCGAAAACCACTTAATTCTCAACCGATGTCTCTGCTGGGTTTTTTTTTCTTCTTCGTCTTCTTTTTCTTATGCTTTTTTCTCTCTCTTGTATATATTTTGATCGAGAGGATTTATCGGTGTAAGTCTGGATGGGTGGGGATGAGGCGAGTTAAGGTGAGGTGGTGGGAGGTGTCAATGGTCAAGTGACACTAGGAATAAAATATCTGCGGAGATGAGAAGACATTTGAAATATGGAAGAAAAACGAAGGATTTCTACCTGTATTTTTTTTTTTATATACGAGGTTAAAAGAAGAAGATGAAAAAAGTGGGGGATAAAGGTTGTAGTGGGTGGGTGGGATGAAGGTAGAAATGTTGAAATGTCTCGGCGTTGGACGTTGATGAATGAGCTTTAAGAGTCCGAATGCCGGACACAGCAGTGGGTCTCTAATACCCCCACTCTCACTCCCCGTCTCATCTCCCCCCCCTCTCTTGGAAGTCTTTGTTGACTCATCCCTCCCACTCATCTACACCCCCCCCCCCCCCCTCCAATAACAAATCGTAAATAATCGAGTTTTTGTTTTGCTTTTGCTCGTCTGCTACTTCATCACTTTTTGAATTATTAAGTTGAACTTCCAATTCACCCCTCGTAACGTATCCTTCGAAAGACAAAAGAGGAGAGAGAGAGAGAGAGTGTGCGAGAGAAATGGACGCGCGTGCGCACTAGGAATAAGAGAAATGCAGGTGAGCGAATTTATTGGCGCCAACCAGGCACGTGCACGAGGAGAAGAATTCTTGGTGCATCTAGGGATTTCCAGTCCTGGGAATTATTCTGTGTTTGCAAAAATGTTCGTTTAAATCGTTAACTAAATAACATGATACTACCCACATCTCACCATTGGCAATGGCGATTTCTTTAAAGTTACAACTGGTTGTCCACTCTGCGTCCTCCTATTTACGAAGTTGCATCTTTGCAAGTTGGTCTTGTGTGATTTTTTTCAATCATAATCGGAAATGCAATTTTTAGGCATTTTGATTAATAAGGCATACTGTAATTGATTAGTAATAATTGTTATCGAAAATACTGAACAGGTCATACATGTATTTTAAATGCAAAATTTCAGCGAAGAATTTTTCGTTTCGATTTCAATGCAATAGCGTTTAGGGTTAAGGGTTTAGGTTAAGGTTAGTACAGTGGTGTCTTAATTAAAGGAGCCTGTTGTTGCAGGTGGAGTGGCCTATCCAAACTATGCATTGGAAATAACAGACGAAATACTGTACAGTACATGTATTTTGAACTTTACTTTTGATGGCATTATGAAACGGAAAATTTAAAATTATAAAATAATAAAAAATTGTTTAAAAAAAAAAAAAAAAATTAGTAGATTTTTTCTGAATTGATTTGATTAACGATTTCATTCAATTAATTTATTAGGATTTGAACGTACGGTACATGTAGTACATTACTGTATGCTCTATCTTAATTTAAGGCTGTTTGATTTATTTTTAGCCTTTATTACATAAATTGTATTTAATAAATGCGATATTTATCATAATTACAAAAATAAAAATCATAAAATGGGTTTTGTTTTCTATTTAATTATTGTAGTGTAGTTTGGCTATTTGGGGTATTTTTCTGTCCTACCGCTGAATTTGACTATAATGGTGTTTGTTTGTTTTTTCTTAAGATTATCTAAATCAATTTTAAACAGTGCGGTATTATAAAATAGAAAGGTGGTAATAGCGAGTTATCAAAATGTATTGATACGGGATGAAAAGACAGCCGATGATGGGGGGGGGGGGGGGGGGGGGGG